>CM047748.1:12934657-13188992 GCA_026225825.1 Pistacia integerrima | reverse complement strand
GGTCTTAGGTCCATGGGAATTAGTTTCAAACATTCCCTTAGAAATACAAACCCTTTTTACCAAAAAGGCTTGCCTTTCCTAATAGGACATTTGTGTGTGATATGACCAACATACTTACAAAAACCACATTTCCTAAAAGATGCATTTGGTTTAATGAATGGTTTATGCGTTTTGTTAAAAGGTTGTTCATTTGAAAACATGTTATAGCCGAACCCTTCTTTGTTAAAAGCACATCTTTGTGAAGCAAGCATTTCATCAAGTCTTTTGCTTCCTAAAGTGAATTTGCTCCAAATCTTTTTAGTGTTATCAAGCCCATTTTTGAAACCAATGCTTTCATTTTGAAAATCCGCACAAGATGATTTCAAAACATAAATTTTTTTACTCAAAATGATTTTATCACATGCAACACAATCAAAATCATCTTTAAGCTGCTCATGTTCACTAAAAAGCTTTTCATGATCACTCAAAAGTTTTTCATGCTCATTTTTCAAAACACATGCCTGTTTCTTTAACATGCAAATTTTTAAAGACACCGTTTCATATTATTCCATTAATGATTCAAATGCACATTGTAATTCATTGAAAGAAAAGTTTTCGGAGTCTTTTACCTCAAATTCAGAGTCTCCTTCTAAATTGCATTCCTTAGCCATGCATCAAAATATGGCTTGCTCTTCATTTGACTCATCTTCTTTGTTTGAGCCATCACTTCCACTCCATGTGGGGCAAGAACCTTCTTCTTGTAGAATTTGTCCTTCTTGTCCTTCTTCTTCCACTTGGCTTAGGACAATCTTGACGAATATGGCCCCATTTTTTACATTCATGGCAAATGATGTTTGATTTGCCTTTTTCATCTTCATTTCTTGGTTTGAACTTTTGGAAATGCCTTCTTTTAAATCTTTTGTTCCTTCCAAGAAACTTAGTGAACCTTCTTGCTAAGAAGTTGATTTCATATTCTTCCATAGAGGAATCACCTTCCTCTTCTTCATTTATCATCTTGAGGGAAATCTCCCTCTTTGGTATGCTTTCTTTTTCTTTTCGCTTTCTCTTCATCTAAAAAGTTAACAAGCTTCCAATAAGGTCACCCATTTTCATCTTGGTGATCTTTGGATTCTTCAATTGCGGTCACCTTCATTGTCCAACTTTCCGTCAATGAACGAAGGATTTTCTTTACAAGCTCAAGAGTTTCAAAACTTTTTCCAAGACCCTTAAGGTCATTTATCAAGTTTGAAAATCTCTTGTACATGTCGGTGATGCATTCTCTGGATTTCATCTCAAAAAGCTCATAGTTGCGGAATAGCATCTCGATCTTTGATTCCTTCACTTGGTTTGTTCCTTCATGAGTTGTTTGAAGAATTTCCCATGCATCTTTGGTCGTTTCACATGACGAAACTCTTCCAAACTATGTAGCATAAAGAGAACAAAACAAAACGCTAAGCGCTTTATCATTTAAACTTAATTTCTTTTTATCATCGATTGTATAATGTTCTTCCCCTTTAGGAAGACTCGTTGAGGGATTCATGGGAACGAAGTTTCCCTTGCTCTACTATTTTCCACAAGTTATAATCTATAGATCTATTGTGGAGTCTCATTCTAGTTCTCCATTTTGTGTAGTTTACACCACAAAACAATGGCGGTCTTGTAGTACAATGACCTTCATTAAAGAGAGGTGTTGATGTACTAGCCATATCTAGATCGATTAACTCTTAAAACCTTTAGGTTTTCAACACAAGAGCCCAAGCTCTGATACCAATTGTAAAACCCTATATGGAAAAATAGTCCTAGAGGGGGGATGAATAGGATACTTTAAAAAAAATTGCAGAACAAAAACTTTCACCAACCCAAACAAGTTATGAACATATAACACCAACAAAGATAGGCAATAGATATGAATGATACTAATTAATAAGGATAATCAATGTTAAACAATAAGTGAGAGAGAGTTATGAATATGAGCAATCAATCTGAGTGAATGATAATGATGATTCAAGTAAATGTGCAAGGAATAATAAATGAGTTTAGAGAGAAGAAATGCTCAAAGCTTCGAAGCTCTACCCACAAGCCTCCTACATCCACTTCTTCAAGGATGTTTAATATGACTTTGAATCTTAGATATTCTCTCTCTCTCTCTCTCTTTAGCAATGAAATGCCCTATTTATTGATTGACTTCTCTCTAGGACGCAAAGAGTCGTTGCTGCATTTAATGCATGATTGAAAAGCCTATAGACACAAAGGAACAGGCGTTTCACTAGCGCAAATGGTCGTTCCTGACACCAACAGTAATTTTGTACAACTTTAGGGTTTCTGGTATGATCGTTCCACCACGAGGAACGGTCGTACCACCACCGTGAATGGTCATTCCACCACGAGGAACTGTCGGATCATTGACTCCTTAAAATCCATAAAAGTTCTAGAAGCATGAACAACTTCCTGGAACATTGACGTTCAACAATTGATGCAGTTTTATACAAACATGCAAATGTAGCAAGTGCACTAGCCGCAAAAAGTAATAAAATGATGAATAGAGTATCGTTCCCATGAGGATTGCGTGTTAAGTACTAATTTTCCTAGTTTTGTAACTAGTTGAAGAAAATAAAGATTTTTGGATTTGCAGGAGACAAAAACAGAAATTAACACAAAATCAATAATGTAAATTAAAATTCTAACAAATTAAGAAAATATCAATTCAAGACAAAGAGGTTAGGGTTTGACTTCACTAAGTTGCTCTGATTCAATCTGCGGTTGATGTTGCTATTAAACTCACATGCAAGGATTATAAATCGAATTCACTAAGTTGTAAAACATACCTTCTTAGGCTATATTTTCCTACTTATCCCTATTAAGTTTCCGCACCCAACAAAATGAAAATTAATAGTTCAAAGTCTTTTAAGCTAAATAGAACCCTAAAGTGATTTCATAGATCTCCGAACCTATCTCTAGCATTCATTAAACTATGGTATTTACTTTAAGAGGCTAACACATAAATCACTTCTCAGTCTCATCATGCTCAACATTAATTGAAATAAGGAAAACTCAACATTCAATTCAATTCATTAAGAACAAGAATAAATACAAAATCCAATGCAATAGAACATAAAAACAACATCTAAAATACATTAAACCGCTGTAATCAAAGTTAGGTCAAAACCCTAACCCAAAAGTGGATTAGATCATATTTAAATTAAAGAAATTCGGACAATAAACTGTAAGTAAAGAATTCAACATACTAAAATAGTAAGAAGAGAATGAAATCTTCCCTAAATGAAGACCCAAAATTGCTCCAACCTCCAATTTCTTCCTCTTCTTCTCTCAAAATCCGAACTCCATAAAAAATGAGCTAAAGCTCTCTTAAATAATAGGCCAAAACCCTAAGATTCTAATGCCATACATTTAAAACGCAACATTTTAATAAACAGAAGAATTGCAGTTTTCACCACGGCGAAGAATAAACTTCACTGCGGCATTGAATTGAAATCTCATTAAACCATCTGACTCGAGGCTAGCTTGCTGCGGCAGAGAATTATCTTTACCGCGGTGAACTTTGCTCATCTTTTCTGAAATTACGAAACTGCCCTCTACTTACTTCTTCGCTTGAATCTTTAATCTTCGTGATCCCCGATAGGAACAAGCTTCATAGTGCTTCCACTTCGCATCAGAATTTCCTAGATGCCTAAATTTCTCTTGATTTTGGGTCCAGAAACTCAATTTTGCTCGGTTTTGCTCCCACTGCATGTTTTGGCCTGAAACGTAAAATATATGAGTTTAAGTTGCAATTTAGGCACAAAATGACTTAAGAAGTATCCAAAATCCTACCAAAAAGTACAGAAAAATTGTATAATCCTAGGATTATTAGCCATGAACAATCTTTGATTGTGAAGGGTCGTTCCACCATAGAGAACGGTCGTTCCACTTTTGATACTTGAACTTCAACTTGATCTTCAAGGCTTGTCTTCCAAGATTTGTCAAAGTCACGAAGAGTTTGAATTCTGAAGACTTTTGACTTTTAGCTTAGATGGAATGGGCATGCTACTTGGTCGTGCTAGTTTGAGCGACTTGGCTCCATTTTGAACAGAATTGTACGGAGAGGAATGTCCACATGGGCAACTTTGTAAACAAAGGAACGGTCATGCCAACAGGAAAAACTGCATTTTGTTTTTGGTCATGACTCTTTGTCATACCTAAGCATGTTTGCTAGAAAACCAATCAACTCTTTGATTAGTTTTGGCACATCAAAAGACATGAGGGCTCAACATAAGAGATTAAAAAAAAATTAATGCGGAATAATAAAAACCTCCAACAACCCCAATATATGAACAATAAATAGCTTCAATTATAAGCAATAAATAAAAAAGTTAATGAAAAATAATAAATGAGAGAGAGGAGAGAAATGCTCAAACATTTTATAGTAATTCAGAGCTTTGATCACGAGCCTCCTGTTGACCATTATTGAATATGCTTGAAAAAGGTCAAAGTTGTAAAAAGCAGAAACGATGTCATTTTTGCTTTACTATTTCTCTTCTCTTTCACTCACTTTTTCACTCTATTGATTTCCTTCTCTTACTCACTCACTCGTTTTTAGTATAAAAATGAGCTGAGCTCTATTACTGTAATTAGTTCAATCAATAACAAAGGTCTAAAAATTTCTTTCAAAATTTGTCCTTTTCTTTGAGTTTCTCATGGTATCAGAGCCCTTGACTAGCGTCAATGGCTAAAATTCCTAGATCAAGTAATTCTACAAGCTCAATGCAGAATGGAACAACTAGTTTACTCAAATCATACATTTTAGCATCTCCTTCTAGTCTTCAAGTGGTTAATCTAAAGCTTACAAAAGACAACTATCGTGACAATTATCGATTCTAGAGGTCAGAAGTTCTCTTTGTTGTTGAAGCTCATGAACTTGAAGATCATTTGACAAGTTTAATTCCCCGTCCTTCACCTGTAATTGCTTTTGATTCTAATAATCCTTCAAATCTTTATGAAGTTAGCTCAAAGGAAACCCTAACCAAAGAGAAAATTAATCCAGCTTATATAGCTCGGAAAAGAACTGATAAGTTCTTGGTAACCTGGTTGCTAGCTTCAATATCGGAATGCATGTTCAGTTATGCATCTAAATGTCAGTTTATGACTGATATTTAGTTCACATTTGAGCGTGAATTTTTAAGTGACTCCAACGCTAGAGCTCTACACTTGAAGAATCTTTTCCAGAATACTCAAAAAGGAAACTTAGACGTCAGTGAATACATCAAGAAAATGAAAGGTATAGCTGAAAGTCTTTCTGCCACTGGTCAGCTTGTTTCTGATGAGGATTTGCTTCAACATGTGTTAGACGATTTAGGACAATTTGATGCAGTTGTAGTCAGTCTGACTTCAAGATTAGAATCCAAGTTTGACTCAATGACACTACAAGAAGCACAATACCTATTACAAAAATACAAAATGAGAATTGACAAGTTCAACTCGATATACTTTCCAGGAGGATCTGTACATGTTTCCTCTACTGGCAATTATGGCCATCAAGTTTTACATCCTATTACTTCAACCACTAGTCTAACTAATTCATTCGATGTTTCTGGTCCTATACACAGCTTTCTGTCTAATCTACATATTGTTGCCAATTCCACATCACTACAACATTTTTCGCTAGAATCAACAGATGTTACTGGTCAAGCCAATCATTACAATGCTGCTTTCCTATGAATCAGTATCGATCTTCTGGATTTAATAATTTTGGAAGAGGCAGAGGAAAGCCAATTTGTCAAGTCCGCAGCAAAGCTGGTCACACTGCAGTTCAATGTTATCATAGGTATAACTCTACCTACAATGGAGCTCTGCCTCAATATGGAGTTTCTAGTCACACTTTTGGAGCTAAATTCTTCAATAACTTAGCACCACAAAGTCCATCTCCATATGTTGGTGGTTAAGGTGGTTTTTCTTCTAGCCACTTACAAACCAATTCTCCTGCTAGCCACCAATATTCAGCTTCTTGCTTCCGCTCTCAGTTTTGGAAATCAGTTTCCCAGCTCCCCTTTATTCTCTGGTCATACGGATTACAGAACACAGCAATAGCAAAACACATTCACTAACTCTTATCAAAACCAACAGCATCATGTTTCACCTACATTTGCTAACTGTTGCGTTGTAACTACAACAGGCAATGTATAGCAAGTACACTACTCGCAAAAAGTAATAAAGTGATAAGAAAAGTAGTGTTCCCATGAGGATTGGTTGGCACTGATTTTCCTGATTGTTATCAAGTTGGAGAAATCGAAAAGTGTTGGATTAACGGGAGGAATTTATATTAAAATGAAAACAAAATTTACTAAGTATGTAAAAAGCTAACTAATGAAAGCAAGAATAAAACAGGAGTAATATCAAGTAAGGCAAACGGTTAGGGTTTTGACTTCATTAGGATTCTATGAATTAATCTACGAATTATGCTACTTCTACACTCACATGCACGGATTGTAAATCGAACTCTCTAATGTGTAAAACATAGCTTCTCAGGCTATGAATTCCTACTTTTCTCTATTAAGCTTCCTTACCCAACAATTTGAAGATTAATAGATCCAAGTTCATTAAGCTATTGGAATCCTAGATTGATTTCATTGATTCTCAAACCTATCTCTAGCATTTAATATAACAATGGTGATTTCCCTAAGAAGCTCATACATGATTCATTTCTCAATCTCATCATATTCAACAAATACTTTCAAGAAAAATAAGAGAAATCACAAAATCCATGCAGTAGAATGTAGAAACAATACTAATTCATTGATTAAACATGGAAATTCCAAATTACATCAAAACCTTAACCCAAGATGAGTTAGTTCATACTGAAATTAACACAAATTGAAGTAAAAACAGTGAGCAATGTATTCAACATATTGAAGCTAAGAAAAGAGAACAAAGATCTTCCCTATTTGACGAATCCACAAGGTTCGATCTCAATCTTCTCTCATTCTTTCCCACAATGTTAAACTTACTCTAAACAATGACGAGCCCCTCTAAAATTGGCTAAGTTTTTCTTATATAGTTGGTCCAAAAACCTAAAAACTTTCCTAAAATAAAAACTGTGCGTTTTGAATAAAACTGGAAATCGTAGACTTCGCCGTTCTTCACCCTAGCTACGAGTTAAGTTGAAATCTCATGCCGAGCGTCTATCACCGCGGTGAAGAAAGAACTTCGCCGCAGCAAACCTTCCTGAACAATTCTGAATTTATGAAATTGCCCTTCGCTTGCTTCCTTGTTTGAATCTTCAATCTTCGATGCTCTCCAATGGGAAGAAGCTTCATAGTGCTTCAAATCCGCTTCAAAACTTCCCCGAATTCTGAGATTCGCTTGCTTTTGGCTCCAAAAACTCGATTCTGCTCATTATTTGCTCAAAGTGCACATTTTGGCCTGAAACATAAAATATGTGAAATTAAGTTGCAATTCAGGCACAAACGAAATAAGAAGTATCCAAAATCAGGCCAAAAGGCCTAAATAAAACAGTATAATCCTCGGATTATCAAATACCCCCAAACTAAAGACATGCTCGTCCTCAAGCATCAGGTACAAAACACGACTCCAAGAAAAACAACTAACAAACAAAAACAAAAACAAAAAAATTGAAAATGAAATGAGAAAACTTAAAATAAAAAATCACACACAAAGAACTGCCTAGAATTTATACAAGTCTCAAAAATTGTTGAACATTATTACTGGAAAATGCTCAACACTCCAAGAAGTTATAAGTTGCATTGACTGTCTTTCTCTATTGGTCCCCTGAGTAGGTAATCCCCACTTTAGTCCACATTCCAACTTCTCGGATTATTTTATGCAGAGAAGCAGAGTTTATCAAATGGTGGCTGACTCCATAAGCCTAAGTATCGAACTACTCTCCACTAATGAGGATTAGACATCACTAATGATCAAAAGGTCTTTACAGGCTTGTAATGTTAGACACGGTTAGTGGGCTCCAAAGAAAAGGAAAAGATAAACAAAGCAAGAGAACTCGATTTCCTTTAAGCAAACACTAAGAACTACATCACTTCCCCATTTCTTTCTCAACCACCACTCAAGGTGTCAACCATTTTGTAAACCTCAAACATGTGCAATTCTTATTTTTGATTCTGAAATGCACTCTCAAATTTCTGTAAATATATATATATATATATATATATATATATATTTTGTGTAGCCCCTCTTGCGACCCCCAAACTTATTCTTTTGGTTCATTAGCATCTCACACAACTCTCTAAGCTCTTTTGTGTCTGCATTAGGTTCAGAATTCTCTTAAAGGTTGTGAAACGTGTTTGGGGTGAAAGGGTTGGGCATTATTGGTTGCACAAGAAAAATAGGACAACAATGATTTCATAAGGCTCAAATGGGTGACAAGGGTAAATTTTCATGGTCGGTTGGTTTTCGAAAAACTACCTAAATCACTTCCTCAATAATGTCTATTCCTAGAATTTTGCCTCAAGCACTTCTCAACTAGGTTCTAGAGTCCACAAACATTATCAAGACTTTACCTAACCACATAAAATGAATCTAGGCATGCCAAAATAATGAAAATTGTGGTTGAACCACTCAACAAACTTCAAGCTAAATCAAGTCAACCAACCTAAACTTGAAGCAAGGCTTAACATTTTTCAAAAATAAAATCCCACAATCCTATTCTTATCATAGACTTATGTAATTCATCATTGGCAAAACAATAAAAAACATGAAAACCAATAAACACAAATCAAAATTTTGAATTTTCCTACCCCCAAACTAAAGATGACATTGTCCCCAATGTCACATTATGCACAATTTAGGAATAACAGTATTTAAAAAGGTACGAGATAGTTCCCTGATTAATCTGTGAACTCTGAGTTTCGTTCAACAGCATGCACACCCATTCCTTGGCTCTCTCATAATCATCATTTGTAAAACAATTGAAATTCTGTGGTGTCCACTGTGTTAGAAAATTTCACTGAATAATATGGAAATATTACAACCTAATCTCGCCCTTACAACTACTAGAAAGTTCAAACAAAAATTAACAATTCTAAAACGAAAAGAAAATTAGTTCCAATGTTCAAAACAAAAAGAAACAATAACAAATGAAAATATAAACTACAAAAACAAGTGCTCAGGTTTCATTCTTCGTCCTCCTCCTCTCTTTTGGTGTCATCAGCTTCTGCTTCTGAATCATTCCATTCCTCGGAATCCCAGTCTTCCCATTGGAAGCTCGAAACGTCGACACCCAGAGTGGTGCAGCAGCTATGTTGCATATCATACATCATTCAGATCTGCTCTACCATCCAGTCTTGATGTTGTTCCATCCGTTTCATCTTACCCAAAATCTATTGCAGCAGCTCCTTTGCTATGGATGTTGAACTGGATGTTGCGGCAGCTTCCGAGGTTCTTCGTCTTTTCATTCCGGAGCCAGGTTCTTCTCTGGGAGGATGCCTAAGTAGCTTACGATAATAGGTGGCATCGAGGGGTGGGGCACGATGAATAAGTGGTTAATCATCTGGCTTCTCGACTCCCGCTCGAGTGCACAGCTCAGTGATGAGATGTGGGAATGCGAAGCTCCCTCGCCTTGGTTTGGCTGCATGTTGTATACTTGTCATGATAATATTCCCCACATCCATTTTCTTTCCAATGGCAATGGAATAAAGCAACAATGCCTTCTCAAAAGTCACTGTACTATAATGTGTCTCCGGAACCATCCTCGCACACATAAAGTACTGCCACAATCTAGCTATAGGAATCATATTCGTTCCCTTAATGTTCTTTCTTCCCTTTTTCGAAATCTCCCAAGAGGTATCCGGCTTTGCTATTACCTTAAGAATCTCGTCCTCCTTAAACTGTCTCTTCCTAAATTCCTGATACTCATCAAGGTCAATTGGAGGTAGTTTGTAGAAATCATTGATAACCTTCGCATCGATTGGCACATCAATACCCCTCACATTTACATGCCCGGGATTACACTCAGGGAAGTTGGCATAAAACTCTCTCACTATCGGCTCTATGGCTAATTGTTCGGGTTCACTCATGAAGCTGTCCCACTTTCTCTCTCGACTCCACTCTTCTGCATGGATAGTAGTCAATCCACGCTCGACAATAAACCCCTTATCTTTTCTTTTGATTGCACCCTCATAACGTTGCCAAGCCTTTTCACTAACAAACCTATTGTCTACTTGTTTCCCTTTTCCTTTACCCCTGTAAGCCATTTTGGGTGGCATGTTTGGTTTTCACTATGAATACTCAAATATACCCCCAAACTACGAATTCAACTATACAATTCAATGCTAAGTGCCCTTACTACTGACCACAAGCACTCCTGAATGTACACCAAAGTTTTGAAATTTTGCACCCACACCCCCAAACTCACTATTCTTCCAAACTCAAATAAAACACTCCCAAATCGAAAACCCAACTTCCTCTACTCCACACAAATCAACATCCAACTCCTTTCATCATTATCAAATCACAAACTTCACCAAAAATCCACAACTCAACACATTCAATCAATATCTCAAAATTAAAGCACTACAATCGAAATTGATCAATTTAAAGGCTAGAGAACTTGAAATCTTACCAATCCCAAGATGAATGCACCACCAATCTCACCAATTTCGACCCAGATTGCAAGATCCCCAATTTTTGAAAACTAAGGGTTTCCAAAATTTTCTTCAAAATTTCACAAAAATCTTTGCTAAAATGAGTTGATTTAGTGTTTGTGAGGGTTAAGGAGTGAGGTATATGGATGGAAATTCACTGGAGAATCTCTGGATGGAAGGTGAAAATGTTTGGCTCTTGGGTGTGTTTTGAACTTTTCGCTAAAATGAAAAGTAACGTTGGGTATTTATAGAAAACAGGTTTCGCTATGGCAAAGAATAAATTTCGCCGCGATGAAGTTCTTCGTGTTATAAGGAAAACCCAGTCGATGCTATGGTGAAGAAAATTTCTTCGCCGCGGCGAAAAATTCTAGTGTATACAGCGTCGCGGCGAAAAATTCTAGTGTATACTATATATGAATGGATTAAATATATATGAATGGGTTTTAATATATATATATATATTAAATATATATGAATGGATTTTAATTGAGATAATGATGAATTAAAATAAATATCTAATTGGGAGTGTTTGGAAACATGGGGTGTTTGGGTTGGAGCCCAAGCCTATTCCATATGGGAATAGGGCAATTAAAATGTTACTAGAAAAGAAATATTTTAATTGTAAAAGGTTGAGATTTTTCATTAGTTCATTTTTCATTGTAGAAGGAAAAACACACAGCCCCTTTTCCTCTCTCCCACGCCAGACTTGGTTTTTGCCTAAACTCAATTTCTTTTCATTTCTTCTTGATTCTTAAGGCTAAGGAGGATCTGACAAATCCCTCCTTAGTTCCTTGCGATTGTCTTCGTGTCGACTATGTCGGTTCGATCCTACACTTGGGTTGGTAGCAAAACACGTTCAGAGACAAAGTTAGAGGAGCCTCCAAACGTGCGTATGGTTTCTTAAACCTTGAAAAGATTTTTCTGCCGATTTAATATATATATTGTATAAATTGTGATTTTTGTACCTGAATCTTGGTTCTAAGGAACAATCCATGTTGTTTTTGTTTTTGTTTTCCGCTGTGTAAATGGGTCGTTTACTAACATGACTCGCATACCTCAAATGATTAGAAGTCAAAAGGGTCCAAAACTCCATCCCTTTGAAGTTTTGCAATGCGGGTCTGATTAACATGACCCAATCTACAATTCCAGAGGTATGTATGGTTTTGTTCGCTATGTTTAGCTTTCTTAGTTTCAACGTTGAGAATATCCATATTGTTCAAATCAAGAACATATAATCCGTTATATAACCTTGCAATTCCAAATAGAATACCATTCAAACTAAAGGACAACAATCCATTAGAAATCTCAAAACGATATCTTATATTATCCAAAACGGATACTGAAATAATGTTTCTAGAAATTGCAGGTACAAAATAACAATCTAATAATAAGCCCGAAGGCAAAGACAAACGATAAGTCCCTATAGCTAATGCAGCCACATGTGCTCCATTTCCAACTCGTAGGTCCACTTTTTCCTTGGTGAACAATCTACTCTGCCTTAGTCCTTGCACATCAGTACAAATGTGAGTACCACATCCTGTGTCAATGACCCAAGATGTTGAAGGAGAGAAGTTAATCTCAATCATAAACATACCTGAAGTCGAAGCATTTGACTTCTTCTTGTTTGCAAGGAAAGTCTTGCAGGGCTTCCTCCAGTGGCCAAGCTTGCCACAATAGAAGCAAACTACCTTCCTAGCTTTCCCAACACCACCCACAGGCTTGTAAGCATCCTGTCCTTTAGGCTTGGGCTTGGGCTTGGGCTTGGGATTGGCCTTGGCCTTTCCCTTGCCCTTACCCTTTCCTTTACTGGTAGCTACCAGTAAAACATGCTTGGACTTCTTCAAGTCTTGCTCTGCAGTCCTTAGCATGTTCAAAAGCTCTGACAGGGTTTTCACCATAACGTTCTGGTGTGCTGTCGTAGGCAACCAAGATTTTAAACCTTCCTAACCTAACTACCGAACTGTAAATAGGGTAAGCAAGGGTCGATCCCACGAAGAGTGTCTAGCCAAATTTTTGATGATGTGAATAAGGCTGGGGGGTTTTGAGTAAAACAGAAAATAATCTTAGCAAAAACAAAAACTAAAACAATTCAAATCAAAAATCAGTCAAAAGAACGAAACTTGGTCTCCGTCAACATCCACCATTATATTAAATAGATAATATGACGTCTTAAGAAAAATTCTAATATAAAAAATAAAACATTAATGCAGTCTTTTTCAACCAAATAATTGTCTATTCATAAAATCCTTCATCCTGATAATTTAAAATGTTATCAACTAATTTTTTTTTTTTACAAAATATGAATGCTTCAATGTCATAACAACCTCTCTTGCCCATTTAAGAATTTCCACCAACCTGCAATATCAAATTTGAAAAAAAATAATAATAAGATTAATCATATAGACTAATGTAATAATTGCATATCACTTTATTAAAAATGTAGAAGAAAATTGGTTTTCATAGTATATATACTGGCATGCTGTCGTAGGCACCCAGAATTAAAACCTTCCGAACCTAACTACTAAACTGTAAATAGGGTAAGCAAGGGTCGATCCCACGAAGAGTGTCTAGCCGAATTTTCTTTGATGTGAAAAAGGTTGGGGGGCTTTTGCAAAAACAGAAAACAATCTCAGCAAAAACAAAAACAATTTAATTTGAATTCAATCAAAATGACGAACTTGGTCTCTGTCAACATCCACCATCGGAATCTTACAACTGATCATTGATGCAAAGATAATCAATTCACACACTGAATATGCACCGTTGGAACTAATTTCCTATCTCTCCTTAATTGTAATTAATCAAGAAACAAGCGATCCTAATTAATCTTATCCCTAAACAACCCTAGACAAGCACTAAAGATTTAATCTAATGGCAGCCTTAAGAATTAGTGAAATCGATGAAGCTAAACAACACAAACACAAGCAGTTGTATTTAATTTAGTTGAATGTTCTTCTTAAGATTACTAATTCCTGACGCAGTAAATTATTAACCCTAATTGCTTCACAAGTTAGGAGATCAAACAATTACGGATTTGATATCAAACTTAGCAGTAGATTGCAACAAATAATCCACTAGTAGGCCTCCTAGTAATTAAATACATCAATCATGAAGATATGCATAGAATAACATTCAATACTCAAACATGAAAATTGAACACTAAAATAAAATAGATTAGATCTCACAGTTGGTTGATTCCGAGGTCTCCGTTTCCTTCGACCAAGTTACAAAAATCAGCCACTCATGGCCATAAACAAAAACTCCATAAAGAAAGAAAATTCCGGAGAAGAAAAGAGAAAGAGGTGTGGTGTGTCCTCAATCTGATCTCTCTCTCCTTTTAAACATATCCAATTCAAGCATTTGAATTCCACTAAATCTCCTAAAAAATATTCTACTATCCTAAAATAACATTTATCCTAATCTAATTAATTGGAAATAAAATAAAGTCCTAAAATAAAATAGGAAAGTGGTGTTTCCAGCTGTAAATTTTGTGCAGCATGTCTTCAAAACGTCCAATAATAGACTGACTTGCATGTCAAGTCAGAACGTTCCAGAACGGCGGCAGTGCAGATGCATCAATTTCAAGCCCGATTACAACCTTGATGCATAGAGAATATCTCCAAACTCAAAACATGAAAGTTGTAGATATATTTCTTAGAGTTCCACAGAATTTTGAATCATCTCAATCGGAGCTCGGATGAGAGAATTATGCCCAGATTACGAAGCCGTGGCGAAACTGTCCGAATTCACCTAATTAATTCCGTTTTTCAATTAACACCTCCATTTGCTTCCTAAACCAAAATAAAGTAATAATGAGTACAATTAGGCAACAAATTCGTATAAAAGACTAAACATTAAGGGGGTTAAATATGACATTTTGCATTCCCATCACGTTCATATTGAAGTTCATTATGAACGGTGAATAAAAGTCAGGCAAGGATTTCAAAATTAAATCCACTTGTAATTCTGCATCCAACTCAAACCCCAAAGTCTCAAGCCTCTCCATGTGCTCGATCATTTTGAACACATGAGGGCCAACTTGGGCTCCCTCGGTCAGATGACTTCCAAACAGTGCTTTTGACACCTTGTACCTCTTTTTGCGAGTATTCCCTTCGAAAAGCTCCTTGAGGTGTAGAATAATGGCAGCAACATCCATATTCTCATGTTGCTTTTTCAACACTGGTGTCATCAATGCTAACATCAAGCATTGAACGCCATCAGCATGATCAAGGAACTTTTGATAAGTATCTTTTACTTCCTGAGTGGTATCAGGATCAAGCTCAGCCATGTATGGCATATCAAGGATATACAATTTCTTTTCAGACTTAATTATAATCTGAAGATTATGATACCAGTCCGAGAAATTGGATCCATCCAACCTGTTTTCTTTCTCAATTATCGGTCGCAAGTTCATAATGCTCATTTTTAAGTGAATCTACAATTCAGAAAAGTAAAGTCAATATAATGTTTATTATTTCTTAATATGGTCTTTTATTAAAAAACACTCCCATTATTTTCCTCAAGCCAATAGCCCTCACTATTAACTCAGGAAAGCCCGTTGGCTTTCCTAGTGGACTGAGATCCCATCTGGCCCATTTCAAACCTTCGCTGTAGCGAACAAGCCAAAATGGATTGATTAGGTAGGCCAACAAACTCAATCCACACCAGTTAATAGCTCCCACTATCAACCTCAAATGTGAAGTAAGCCAACAAGCCAATCAAACAATCCAACGGCCTAGCCATCGTCCTCAAGTCTGATTCCCATTATTAGTAGAGTAGACACTACATGTCGTCACGTACACTCAACATGTGTATTTCTCTACTATGTTTATGACGTGTTTATCAACCTTCGCTGTGGCAAACAAGCAAAACTATCATTTTAAGTCGACCCATCATCATTAAGGAAAGTTCCAATGAATTTTAACCTCCCACTGGTAGAAGTGTACCATTCGTTGTGGCGAACAAGGTTTCGATGAATAGTGGTTTGATTAAAACCATGGTGATGGAAGGAAAACGTGACTTAATATATCTTATTTGAGGGTTTTTATTTAATGTCTCACCAGATTATTATCTTTATTAGAATGTCATTGTTTGGCATGTTATTGAATATTCAACTTTAGCATGCATTCTAAACAAAATAAAACGTGTCGATACATGGCCCACTAAAATCGATTTCCTCGAGCCTATAGGAATCGGTGGGTCAACCTAGGGTTTAAAAATAAATCTTGGATCTCCAAGTTATTCCTTTTCATAGCACATTCGTTTCTTCTTCACGATCATTACAAATAATTTTATAATAAAAAAACCTATTCTAATTTACATCAATAAAATAAAAACCTCGTGTTACATACGAGGGGAGTGAGATGAGGAGAAGAAATACACGGAGATTTAAGAGAGATAGGCAGGACACACAGGTCCTATTTGTTTATAAAAATTATGAACAAACCCAATAAACAATAAACAATAAACAATAAGTCTAAGGCTCATGTACTAGGCACCATGCAATTATCAAACAAGAACATTGCATACATTAAAAAACAATCAATTTTTGAAATGGGTGGGTTGAATTATCAAGTTACCACCTTAAACGTGCAAAATAGATATTGGCTTTAAAGGTTCAAAAAATTACAATTTAGCCCCTGTATGAAAAACGGAAAGCAAAAACAGAACATTAGGTTCTTGCCACGACGAAGAAATTCTTCACCCCGACGAAGTTCATCCACACATGGTCGGTACGGCAAAGTTTTATTTTGCCGCGGTGACCGTGAACTTTCAGAAAACACAAATCGTTCCAGAGAGTTTTATGCCGCGGCGAAGTTTTATTTTGCCACGGCTAGATCTACTTTTCCGAAATTTCACCACGACGAAGTGTTATTTCATAGCGGCTAACGTCGCAAAGCAGGGACAGTAACATCTTTAGCAATTTTTTACATAATGACACGGATCCAAATCAAATCGAATGCTTAAACATTCAACCAGGACATCAACCAACCAATACACATTCAATCAACACATTATTTAATCAATTGATTAATTAAGACATTCAACATACATAATTTTTCCAGATTTAAAAACACTTCAAATCATGCAATAACATGTTATCAAACATCAATTAAACAATATAATCTAATACCCGAAGCTTTGATACCACCGTAAGTAATTGATCTACCATACGCAGTGGAAAACAAAAATTCAATCAGTAAATCAATTACCTTTCTTTGCCAAGATCTGAGTATAGATTATACCGTTTACATGTTTATAAAGAAAAATCTGTATAAAGTAAATCCGTTCAAGGATTAGAATACTTACGTACGTTTGGAGGCTCCTTCGAATATCTCTGATTTCGAACAAGAACACTGTTCACCGTCTACTATTCATGGTTACTGTTCA
Source organism: Pistacia integerrima (assembly GCA_026225825.1). Lineage (NCBI taxonomy): Eukaryota > Viridiplantae > Streptophyta > Magnoliopsida > Sapindales > Anacardiaceae > Pistacia > Pistacia integerrima. The sequence continues at coordinate 13,172,013 of CM047748.1, read as the reverse complement.
CCATCTATCTCACGATTCTTGTTTCACCATCTGCTATTCACTGTTACTGTTCACCATCTATTGTTCGTGGGATACTGTTCACAGTTACTGTTCACATGATTTTTTGCCAATCGATCCAAAGTAGGATCGCACTCACAGAAGTCCACACAAAGATAATCCGTAGAACCCTTGATTATTTTGCTAGAACAACCAAAGGCTTCAAGAATCAAGAAAGAAGAACAAGAAAAGTTTTCTTCTTGAGAGAGAGAAAGAGATAGGGTGGCTAGGGTTTTAATTGAATGAATAATTCTATATTGTTTCAATTTTAAGTTGAACTTATATAGTGTAACAATTAAAACCCTATTCCACTTAGGAATAGTCATGGGCTCCAACCCTAGTTCACCCTTGCAACCAAACACACCCTTTATGGTATTTTAATTAATTAATTATTATTATAATTAAAATCAATTAATATATAATAATATATTAACATTTAATTAGTAATAATAATTCATTTAAATATATACAGAGATATATTTAAATATAATCTCACTAATTTAATTTTAATATTAAAATTAAATACAGGCAACAGCCTCAACAAATTTAATTGTACTATGAAATTACCAAAATACCATTTCGTCCTAAAAGATGAAAATACCCTTCTCACAAATTGATTCTTAAATTATCTTCTAAGTTTATGACCTGTAGGCTCCTCATCATATCGGCAGTGTGTAGTATCGCAATTAACACTAATTAATCGTCTCACTACACAAAAACCAAGATTGGCCTCTAGCAAGGCATCATGGCCACCTAATAGATTTGGATTTAGTGAAACTGCAGCCTGTCAACGATATGGTTACCGTGCAATCAAATCCTTTTATCAACTGTTATCTCATCGAGACTGGGGTACAGAAATAATGTCAACCTCAGATATCCTCAACATGTTTGTATTCAGTTACTAGACCAATGACAGGAATATTAAATTGGATTGAGCATCAACTCAATCCTATTGAGGCCACAGATTTAGTGTTATTGCCATTTACTGAATTACCCAGTGAGATAACTTCTCCCGTACTTAGGAGTGATGGATCCTTTGTCGATCCACCATAGTCTCGATACACTTCTCAATGTAGCCAATCACTACCGCATTGATAGCTCCAAATAGAACTACGTTAGGCTAGTGTCAAACTACACCAATTGGTGCACAAGGCGCTCCAGTGATCTCAAGTCTAAGGATCACATGCACCACCATCTATTAGAGGATTTATTCCATAGACACTAGGGTTACCATCCATATGGAATCCTCTGGTGGGTCTGTCCAGTGAACTTGCCTCTAACAAGCATCCATGCGTTGCACCAAGTTGTCGGCAAACAACCTTGACAAATGAGATCAGTCACTACCTTTTGACAAGGTCGTTCAACACTATGATAGCCTTACCTTATTATCTGTGTCCTTGGTCAGAATAATACTAGGGCTACGAACTTTTCTAGAATGGCCAGCATATGTGATCATAGGTTCTCACTATCAAGATTTGAAACACTTGATACCCTCGTCACGATTCTACCATCCTAAGGACATATATCAATACATATAATATGATTTACGTGATATAGTAGCATATGCCTTTTATTGATAAATAAACATTTATTATAAATTCAATTTTACAATAATTGATTGGCTCTAGGGCACCTACTCTAACACTACACATATTGCTTCAACTGAAGGTTTTAAGTACTATCTTCAATTCATTGATGACTTTAGTCATTTACATGGTTGTCTCCCTTGCATACAAAAGTTGAAGTCTAGTCTATTTTTATTAAATTCCATCATTTAGTAGAAAGACAGTTTGGTCTTAAGCATAAATGTCTTCAATCTGACCAAGGAGGTGAGTGTAGAGGATTAATTCCTTATCTTAACAAAACTAGAATTAAGTATAGACATTCATGTGCATATGTGCATCAACAAAATGAGAGGAGTTAAAGAAAGCATAAACATGTAGTAGAGACTGGCCTAACATTACTTGCTCATGCATCAATGCCTTTGCAGTATTGGTAGAATGCCTTTGATACAATTGTGTATTAAATAAATAGAATGCCCTCATCAGTTTTAGACTTTGCTTCTCCTTACCAAATGTTGTTCTGTTTTAATCCTTTGTATCCTTCTCTTAAAGTCTTTGAGTGTGCATGTTTCCCTTTCCTTAAAGACTATAACAAACACAAATTCAACTTTCATTATTCCAAATGTGTCTTCATAAGGTATAGTGTTGTGGACAAGGGATACAAGTGTCTTAGGTCTGATAGACAGGTTTTTATTACTCCTAATGTTCATTTTAATGAAACTAGGTTTCCTTTTTCTCTTGGTTTTAGTTCTTTATCTAGTCTTCCAAAAAAAATTTCTTTTGATAACTCAATGACTTTGAACAAGTCCTCTACAAATATCTTACCTTTTGTCCCTATTCAATTTCCATCTTCATCAACCAATACAAGTATTCCAGATCCTAATGCAAGTTCTCCAATAGTGCACTGTCCTACAACCATTCCCATCACAACTATTGGTAAAGAGACTTCTACATTAACACCTATTCATTGTCCTAAAACCATCACTCACTTACAAACACAACCTTCCTCTGAATCTGAATCTTTACACACCATAGATTTCACTTCATCTTCTAATTCAAGTCTAATGCAAACACCTATACATTCATCTCCAGTCTTATATTTATCACCTACTTGTTCATTACCTATACACTCATCTAGTCCTCTTAATAACCTTAAAAGATCAATCCCTAATTGTTCACTTGAAATAGATTTGACTACTTCCCAATTTCCAGATTCAGATCCTCCTCTCACCAGTTCCACTTTACCCACTTGCTTACTTGTGTTAGAGTAGATGCCCTAGAGCCAATCAATTATTGTAGAATTGACTCTTTGTAATAATGTTCATTAATCAATAAAAGGCATTTTATTCTATATCGCGTAAATCATTATTATTGCAATATGTATTGATATATGTCCTTAGAATGGTAGAACCGTGACAAGGGTATCAAGTGTTTCAAATCTTAATAGTGAGAACCCTATGAGCACAAATGGTGGCCATTCTAGAAACGTCTGTAGCCCTAGTATTATTCTGAAGTAAGGGCACAAATAATACAGTAAAGTTATCATAGTGTTGAACGACCCTGTCGAAAGGCAGTGACTGATCTCACTTGTCAAGGTTGTTTGGTGACAACCTGGTGCAACACATGGGTGCTTGCTGTAGGTGGATATACCGTAGTAAGTTTACTGGACTGACCCACCAGAGGGTTCCATATGGATGGTAACCTCAGTGTCTATGGAACAAATCCTCTAATGAATGGTGGTGCATGTGATCCTTAGACTTGAGATTACCAGAGCACCTAGTGCACCGATTGGTGCAGTTTGACACTAGCCTAACATAGTTCTATTCAGAGCTGTCAATACGGTGGTGATTGGCTGCATTAAGGAGTGTATCAAGACTATGGTAGATTGACAGAGGATTCATCACTCCCGGGTACGGGAGAAGTTATCTCATGGCACAATTCAGTATATGGCAATGACACTAAAACTATGGCCACAGTAGGATTGAGTTGTTGCTCTATCTGGTTTATAATATAGGTCATTGTTCCAGAATTTGAATACATAATATAGAGAGTAACCAGAGGTTGACACTATTTCTATGCCTTCGTCTTGTCGAGATAACGAATGATGAAAGGATCGAATTGTACGGTAACCATATCGTTGACAGGTAGCTACTTTGCTGAATCCGAATCTATCGGGTGGACATGATGCCTTGCTAGGGGCCAATTTTGGTCTGTGTATTAGTGAGACGATTAATTGGTGTTAATCGCGATACTATACACTGTCGGTATGATAAAGAGCCTATGGGTCACACTCATAGAAGATAATTTAAAAGCCAAGAAGAAAGAATGACGTTTTCGTCTTTTTTGGGTGAAAGGGTATTTTGGTAATTTCACAATGTAATTAAATTTGCTGGGGTCGTAACCTTTATTTAATTTGTTAGAAAAATTAAATAAGTGAAATTATGTTTAAATGTGTGTTCGCACATATTTAATTAAATCATCATTATTGTTAAATGTTAATTAAATATTAATTGCTTTTAATTAAGATAATGATGAATTAAATTAAAATATCTAATTGGGAGTGTTTGGCAACATGGGGTGTTTGGGTTGGAGCCCAAGCCCATTCCATGTGGGAATAGGGCAACTAAGTTTGCCTATAAAAGGAAAGGTGTTTGTGTGATTTGAGGATAATTAAATTTTGCCCTTTTTAAAGAAAAGAAAAGAAAAACAGACAACACATACACACTCTCCCACGCCACTTTCATTGTTTGATTGAAAAATCAAATATTTCTCTTTTCTTCTTCTTGATTTCTTAAGACCAAGGAGGATCTAGCAAATCCCTCCTTGGTTCTTTACGATTGTCTTCATGTGGACTTCTACGGTTCGATCCTACACTTGGATCGGTAGCAAACACGTTTAGAGACAATATTGGTGGAGCCTCCAACGTGGGTATGAATCTAAACTTTAGATTTACTTCTCTGCAGATTGTTGATGTAAAACATAAACTATAATTTCTGTGCCCTGATTTTGGGTTTTAAGGAATGATCCATGGTTGTAAAATTTTTTTGTTTTCCGATGCGCAACCAGATCGTTTCCTAGCAACTTGAAGTTGACTTGAATCCATCACATTTCTCTACTATCCACACTAGTTCTCAAGTTTTTGGTAACACTCACCCCATGGTGATAAGGGCCAAATCTGCTATGGCTTCAAACAAAACTATTCTTCTTATATCAGATAACATGTGCAAATTGAACCATCTTCAACTAAAGAAGCCATTTATCGTCCAAAATGGAAAGAGGCTATGCAGTGTGAGTTTGATGCATTGGTTAAAAATCATACCTCGTCTCTTGTTCCCATGGCCCCTGACATGAATGTGGTTGGCATAAATGGATATACAGGACCAAATTTCATGCTGATGTTTTCTTCAAAAGTATAAGGCTAGGTTATTAGCCAAAGGATTCTAGCAAACCCTTGGATTGGACTACTTTGAGACCTTTAGCCCTATTATAAAGCCTTCCACCATTAGAATTATCTTAACCCTTGTTGTCACAAATGGTTGAAACAAACAACAAGTAGATGTCAACAATGCCTTTTTGAATGGAGAATTGAATGAGATTTTTTACATGAAACAGCTTGAAGGATTTGAAAGTCTACACCACCCATCTTATGTTTACAAGCGTCATAAGGCTCTCTATGGCCTTAAACAGGCACCAAGAGCCTGGTTTGACAAGTTGAAACAAGCACTTATTTCTCAAGCATTTTAGAACTCAGTTTCTGATTCTGGTCTATTCATTCTTTAGCAACCCAACCAAGTAACCTACATTCTTGTCTATGTGGATAATATACTCATCACTAGCTCAGATGCTTCATTTACACTTCAACTTGTGAAGGATTTGAATAAAAAAATTGGTTTGAAGACTCTTGGATCAGTGAAGTATTTTCATGGCCTTGAAGCTACTCGAACAGATCAAGGACTTCACCTTAAACAGTCTAAATACATTAATGATCTTTTGGTCAAAACTAAAGTGGTGGATGCTCATCCTTGTTCCACTCTTATGTCTATTGGAGTGAACTTATTGTCCACTGACAATGCACCTTTTAATGATCCTAGTTTGTACAAGAGTACCATTGGAGCCTTCTAATACTTGATTTTAACAAGGCTAAACATAAGCTTTGCTATCAACAACTTAGCCAATTCTTGCAAGCACCAACAGAACTTCAGTGGTAGGTCTGTAAGAGAGTGCTAAGGTACATTAAGGGCACTAAAAATCATGGTTTGCAATTTAAACCTGCAGTGCCATTAAGTGTTGAATGTAATCTTGATGCTGATTGGGGAAGTAGCCTTGATGATAGGAGGTCTACAAGTGGCTATTGTGTCTCTTGGGACCTAATCTTATTCAACGGAGTTCCAAAAAATATAAGGTAGTTGCAGTATCTTCTATAAAGGTTGAATACAGAGCTCTTGCTCACACTGCCACTGAAATTACATGGCTGAAAAGTATGTTCTCAGAATTGGGGTTAAGCTTGCCTTCGTCTCCAGTTATTTGGTGTGATAATGTAAGTGTCAGAGCCCTTGTTGCTAACCCTATTTTTCATGCTAGAACTAGGCATATCGAGATTGATGCACACTACATTAGGGATCAAATTCTTGCAAAGAACATTGTTGTGCAATATGTGCCTTCCAAACTGCAAATTGCAGATGCTTTAACTAAGGCCTTATCAATTTCTCAGTTTCATACTTTGAGGGACAAATTGAGTGTAGTTGTTGCAACAAGTAATGCAAACAACAATGAAATTGCAACTCCTGCAAGAGTTAGTTCTCATAGCAGTATTACAAAGAATGAAAATGGTTCTTTTGAAGCTGAAAATCTAATTGATTAGTATATCTTTTCAATTGGTGTATCTTGGTTATAGTTTTTCTTGTTGAAGTTATTATTCTTGCTTGTTAAGGCGGTATGCGGTATGGAGTGCTGCAAAGAATAATGCATATGTGCAGTAGTGTTTGACAATATGGTGCTGCAATGAGTGTTTGATAGTATGGTGTTGCAGTGAGTGTTTGACAATATGGTGCTTGGTGCTGCAATGACTTCAAATTGAAGTTTTTTTTTAGTATTATGAAAAAGTATTGTTGGAGATTGGCTAAACCACTTTGGTTTTGGATTACCCATTTTAAAGTGCAGTGGAATATTTACCAAGTAGATTAAGACATTTCTAGGTTTTAGCCACATTAAACACAAGTGCAGAAAGTAAAGAACACAGCCATACACATGGTTCGGCTAAATCCACTTTTAGCCTACATCCATGGGACTTTGTCCAGATCGAAGCAATCCACTAAGTTAAAAACACATTACAAGATACAGTTCAAAGCTGATCTAAGTTACAGTAAAAAGAACTCCCTGTTCAACTTTACACTTAGCACCACACTCTAAATCTTTAACGTGTAACAACTCCTTGGAGCTTCCTCTCACCGGGAACACACCCGAAAACAGCTTGTAAACCACCAAGCTTCAAGCACTGACGCCACGCACCAGCATCAACAAATGAACCATGTTCCAAGAGCCATCAAGTCTTTGTTTGATATGGTAAGGTTTTGGCACAAAGTGGAAAGTGAACCTTGAACCTTAAAAGAAAGAATACTCTAAGAAATTCAGAGTAAAATGAAATAAGAGATCAAAAGGTTAGATATATTTACGCAAGAAAGAGTATTATATAATGAAAGTTCTCTTGCTTAACAAAACAGTGCCACGTGAGCCAGCAAGGAGCTAACCCATGTTTGTCCAAATAAGGAAAGTATTCCTTCTTTTGGTTTGGACCACAAAACAAATTGTGAAAGATAACTTTATTCCCTAGGACCACTTAAGGAAAATGTGACACATGTAAAAAGGTCCTAAATATCAAGAGACAAAGATAAACATAATCTTTTTCTCTTTATCAGATATGCAACTAGTGTCGGGTTGCAAAAAGTCTGAAGCGAGAGTATAAGCACAGACCGTTGTGTACACACACTTCAGATGAAACAAGCCAAGACACATGTCTGGAAAACTATGTGCACTAAGAATTTGATGTGCACACACACAACAGATGAGACAAGCCAAATAAAAGGATTGACAGTAAGTGTGCACACATAACTGTTGTGCACACACACAATTCATAAGTTTGACAAAAATAAATATTCTACAAGTATGGTGCTACAGTAACTTCAAATTGAAGTATTTAGCATTGAAAAACTGATAATTTCAGTCCTTTTTGCCTTATTGCAAAGATTGACAGTATGATGCTACAGTGACTTCAAGTTGGAGTGTTAAGTTGCAGTAACCAGTTAAAAGTTGAAGTGATAAAGCTTAGAATTGTCAATCATTTCCAACACTTGTTGCAGAAAAAGAGGAAATGGGAGAGGTGTCTATTTTGAGGGGAATGTTATTATAAGGTGATGGAAGTAAGAGTGAGCAAAGTAGTCTAGTTTGAGGGAGCATGTTGACCATTATTGAATATGCTTGAAAAAGGTCAAAGTTGTAAGAAGAAGAAACGAGGCCATTTCTGCTTTACTATTTTTCTTCTCTTTCACTCACTCTTTCACTCTACTGATTTCCTTCTCTTACTCACTCACTCGTTTTTAGTAAAAAAGTGAGTTGAGCTTTATTGTTGTAATTAGTTTAATCAATAACAAAGGTCTCAAAATTTCTTTCAAAATTCATCATTTTCTTTGAGTTTCACACCTCCTACATGCACTTCTTCAAGGCAACCTCCTTGAAGTTCCACTAGAATCGAATTTGCCAATACAATAGTTTGATAGGATTTCGCCTCTAGATTTATAGAGTTTCACCCAAAGATATGTGATAAAAGGTTTTGTGAATGATTGCCTCTAAGCTAGGCCAATAGACAATGGTTTACAAGCTTCTCTCTAAAGATATTAGTTTAGTACAAAATGAGAGATTGATTTTGAGCTCTAGGGTTTGCAAGATAGAATGTTGGGTAATGCACTGTTCTCCCCCTCTTGTTTTTTTGCAATAAATCACCCCTTTAAAGTCTTCACCAATCCTAAGCAAATTAGAGTCGTTGCTGCATTTAAAGCACTTCTGAAAAGCTGCAGAACCTAGAGGAATGGGCATTCCTAACACCAACGGTCACTTTACTTTGAAATCAAAGGTTTGGAATGGTCGTTACCCTATCGCGATTAGGCATTCCTCCATCGCGAATGGGCATTCCATTTTGGACCTCTTAATGTCCAAAATTCCAAAACCTTGAACTATTTCTTGGAATGGCATCGTTCCTTCCTAGAACAGCTTGAAGAATTCTAGGAACGGGCGTTCGTCATGGTCGTTCTTGATTTACTCAAAGTTCCTTCAACCTTGACTTGAGCTTGAAAATTCTAAGTCTAAAATCTTGACTTTAGCTTGAAACGAGAATTCTTCTCGTGGAACGAGCATTCCTCTTCAGATTGCAAAAGGTGTCAAGATTCCAGAGCTGTGAACGAGGTGATGGAACAATGTTGTTCATGTGGAATGGGCTGAATGAATGGTCGTTCTTCTTGGTCATTCCTTCTTACATCACACATGATGTCCAGCTTGTGGATGGGTGTTAGCCTCTTTTGGATAAGTCTTGATATATTTGGAACGACTTGCTAGGACGGTTGTTCAGTTTGGTCATTCCATTTCTAACTTGAGTTTGCTTGAATAGATTTTTGCTTCATTTTGAGTAGAACTATGAACGGGGATGAGGAACGATGTCGTTCCAAAATGAAATGGCTTGATTGAGGATTATTTTCCAGAAAAACTAAATGGAATGGGCATTCCTTCTACGTGGATGGTCGTTCCAGCTAAAAAATATGCACTTTTGTTTTGGTTGACTTGTGTCATACCTTTGCACATTGTTAGTCCATTAATCATTATTTTTATTTGTTTTGGCACATCAAAACATATGAGGGCTCAACCTTACTTGTCTTGATTTTTATGCAAGGCTATAATATGACATTCTTTGGAGTGAGTTATTTGCAAGGACATCGCGGGTAGGCTCACCAGTACCAGTACCAGCAACTCAAAACTCATGGTCGACAAAGAAAAGAAAATAGCAATTTTGCCTCACCTGAAGCAATATGCATCAATCAGACCCTTATGAAACAGATTTTGTATTTTTTATTATTTTTGCAAATGTAAATAGTTTTCTATGATTTCCGAATTTAATTATTTTCAAAAGATCACTAACAAACCCTAGCTCCAAAATTTTCGCATCTATTTAAAACTTTTGTTTTTATCTCAAATTTTTCTTTGTTTTACCAAGATATATTAAATTTAAAATTATGGAGAATGCAATTATGTAATGGGAAGAAAAAGTAAGTTTTAAGATTTTCTTGAAATGTCACATGTTTTATACATTTGAATTGAACAACTTAACAATGATTGGTATATGTACACTGAACATTTTATTTTAGTCCAAATGTGATGTCTAGAGCACAATTAATATGTCCAATATATGTTTATTGAATATCTTCTTATTTTACTATACATGTTTACTGATATCTTTTATGTCAAAAGAAAAAATTTACTCAATTCTTTAAATAGTTAGAGATGTGTATACATTGAAAAAAAAAAAAAAAAATTATTTAGCATGGCATAGTGCAGAGTTTGAATTAATTCTATTTGTGCGTGTAGACGAACACAAATAATGTAGGGACTTCTATTGTTATAGAGAACTTTGAACTAGTATTTAGGATACTTTTGGTATTAAGTTGTGTACAAAATTATATTTTAAAAAATATAGAAAATGTATTTAATGACGAGAAATAGTGATACATAATTTGGAACCTAAATATCATTTCCCTATAAATAGAAGAGTCTATTAATCCAAAATCAAAATATATATCTTTTCTATTCCATCTGGATCCCAAAACAGTTTTTGGATCCTACTTTTGGTGTTAAGGAATTAACAACAACAAAATTCATGTTTCTTACAGATATCTAGAAAAGCGTATATGAAAATAAGAAAGTTGATCATCAATTTGCTGTAAAAAGAAAAATCAAGTGCATAAGTTGTTAGTGATACCTAAAATACCTCTCAAATACCATACTAGGCTAATATAATGTTGAACTTCACCTATTAGATGATATTAGACCAAACGGTCTCAAGTTAGAAGCTCCATGTACAAACTGGATAAAGAAAATGAAAAAAAAAATCCAAATAAATCCAAGTTTGATGTGAGAGGGCATATTGGGCTAATATAATGTTAAGATCCCATCTACTAGCTTAGGATAGTTGGGATGGCAACTTAACATACCGTATAGAACACATATATATATTACTTGGTATACTCTTAGAAAAAATAAAAATAAAACTAATTGGGATGTGCATATATATCACGTCATCAGTACATAGAAGCATAAATTTATTCTTGATTATTCAGCTAATTCTTTTTTCCTTTTGGTATATATATTTGTAGATTGTTGTAGATGCAAAAATCTATGGTTATAGAAATAGGGTCTCATCTCGTGAGGTTGAGGCCACTGACAATCTGCTGGACCTGCACACATGAAGAGACAAGCGTGAAGCTTACAGAAAACACCAGGGTGGTATTCACCGCAAGTACTCTGAAGCTCAAATCAACAAGACTGAAAGAGACGATTCAATAAGAATTAAGGAAAGAAGGATTACTGGGAGTTTTGTTGGAGACCAAGACTACGGCGAAGGCATCAAGTTCTCGAGAGCAAGAACTTAAGAGCAAGTAGGTGGTTTCGAGTAATGGAGATTCCATCAATTATGAGAGGGCAGGCCTCTGTTTATATAGTGAACCCAAGGGGTTGGAACCCTAGGAGGACACTAAGTCCTATTTTTGGAGATATTAATCCCTATCAGGAAAGAAAATATATTTTATTGTCCTTATCAGATTAGGTTTACTAGTTTGAGTAAGATTCAGGATCTTAGCAAAAGAGGAAATAGAATGGGTTTCTGATTTCCTATTCATGAATTGTTGTAAGCTAATAGGCCTGAATCCAGTTTAACTTAACTTGTAGGATAGTCCAATTTATAGAGTGAGCAATTCACAAGGTGACTTAAGTATAGGCCCAATCAGAATTGGGCTAAGGCCTTGGGTCGTAACATGTTTATTTCGTTATTGGCCTTGTCAAGCCCAAGACAGTTTTTGGCCCATACAATTGTAAGTATAATATTTAAGATATTTGATGATTAAAAAAAAAAAAAAATTTTACAAATAAAAACTAAAAGAGAGGCTATTAAGCGGTCTAAAATGAGTCTTTATTTTTCCAAAATCATGTCATATTCAAAGAGAGAGAGAGAGAGAGAGAGAGAAGCAACACAATAATGTAAAGAGTAATATTCTATAAATAAAAATTTAAAAAACAAAAATAGAAAGGAGAGAGATAATGAGAGAAGTGGGAGATTTATGAAATTATGATATTTATTTAGAAATAATTTGTTTTTTATTTGTTTGTTTGAAAATATTAGAATTTAGAAAATGGTTTGTATTTTTTTTTTAAATTTAATGACATAGATATAAGTGGAAATGTGGAATGAATGATCATCATTTAAAAAAAATATTTGTGTTTAGTTATGTTCTAGAAAACGATACATGCACTGCTGGAACCTTGAATGAAGTGATGTTACGTTAAGTAGTTGAGATTTATAGTATGACTCAAGGTTTTATTATGTACTATAAAGCGGGCTTCGAGCTAATTAGGGTCGTAAAATCAACCTCCTAAACATAATTTTCCAAGGAGCTAGGCTAGGGTGAAATGTTAAAATCTCGATTCAGTAATCATGATTAACAAAGTAAAACCCAGCTTTTTAAAAGTCTTAAAAAGAAATTTTTCACCTTTTCCATGAAAATTACAGTTTTGATGGCTGTAATTGATATAACAGCCGATGCAACTTGGTTAAACTTGATCTTAGTATGGACTTTACATAATAGCATTTATATGCTTCAATCTTAAGTTTGTTCAGCCAAGATTTTTTACCATATATTTTCATTTTTGAGCATAAAAAATCCATGGTCGACAACAATTGATTTATTCATAGTACTTTTAATTGTTTTCTAAAAATTTATGTATGTGATGACAACAAATATTTGAATAATTTATTAACCGTTTTGGATTACAAAATTGGTCATTAAATTTAGATTAAAATAATGAAAAGAGAAACCCTAATTTCCAGCCAAAATTTTCTCCCCAAATATAGTGCTAAACATGTTTTTGTAAGTTTAAAGATTTAAATAAATATATATATATTCAATCTTGTCCATACCAAATTGAGTAGAAAAACGATGTTTTAACTTTTAAATTCTAGTTATAAAGTCAAAGTGCAATGGAAAGAGTGAAAAATCACATATGTGTTTAACCTGCCTATTGTTTTGTTTCTTATGCTTGATTCATTAATATATTTTTTAAAAATTGAATGGAATCATGATTTACGAGTCTAATAGTTCTCTCTGTTAAATTAAACTTAAAGGTCAATAATGACTGCTCATCATCTTAATTTTTAGACGCATAAACTGAATCTAGTTACAACGTTTTAACTGCCTTAAGAAATTATTACTGTAGATTGCCGCGACTTTGAAGCAAATATAGCTGTTTCTCTAATTTTTAAATACAATATTAGATTGCCATTAATTGTTAGGCATGCATTATTGCCTCACTTTTTCAAGATCCATTCCCTTAGTTGCTAACTGACAAACTTGTTGAAGACACATTTAGAGAAAAAAGGTATGTTGGTCTAAACCTTTTTCTGAGCGATGGGTGTCTTAACCGTAGGAGTCAATATGTTTTACGTAGTAAAGAAATTGGAAACCAATCCAAGTGTGTAATGCATTGAACAAGGGTGAATGAATTAGGTTTCATGAACTTTGAAAATGCATCATATAATTAAATTAATGGCCGTATAGGTTAAGTTGAAGAATAAGTAGATAAATTAATGGCCGTAGTTAAAATCTTGATGAGTTGAACTTGTTCACATTAGTTATTGAATGTTGTGTCAAAATTCTAAAGCATATTCTAGGGTAGATCGGTGCTTTTCTGGTAGATTGGCATCAAAATTATTTTAATCCTCTTATTGCATCTTCTTTTACATTTGCTGACTGTGTATGTTTCCTAAAGCATAATAAGATTTAATTAAATAATAAAGTACCTAATAGTAGGTGCAGTACTGAAGAGAGAACAATATTATCAATCCTTTGTCACCATTAACCACGATTATTGAACGTTAACAAATAGGACGACTAATCGATCACCATTTTTTATTCTTTTTTTAAGGCATATATGCATGTTACTAGACCAAATTCTTATCCTTTATAGATTCTCACCTAATTTAAACTCTTACACTAACAAATATAAAACTGAAATTCAATTCATAAACTGGGTTTTGTATAGGATAGTGCATGGTTTGTTATTTAGGAAAGTATTGAGATAGTGAAAAGGAGATAATAGCATATTGTCAAAAAGGTTGTAAATGTTGAAACTCTAAAGCTAATTAAAGCTAAAATTATATTCAAAAAAGGCTGCGGTTGGCGTTCCTTTAGGGCTACAAAAAGGGACATTCTCAACTAATATCAGACACTGTCACTAAAACAGCACCACTTGTTGCAACTCTAGTAGTGAGTGAGTTGTGATTGATCCTCCTTCTCCATTTTGTGGTGGTGACCGCCCATTTAATTTAAACTTTAGATGAGTTTCGGCTCGTCCCATCCAGGCTGTAATCTTTGAATTGGGTTAGTTAATATTTTGATAGATACTGTTTCCCAAACTTAGGTTATGACAGAAACAACAAAGATTTTTTAACATTTCCTGTCCCAATTTTTTGCTTTTAGTACATTCAGGATATGTACAATTCGTTTGTCTATATACCATTGTTCTTTATTTTTTAAAATAAGGGATATATACAATGAATGTGGATTTGGAAAAAAGTATTTAGTTGGGGAGTTCTAGAAACGATTTTTACGTACAATACTACTTATTTAATTTCTAATAATCGATTTCAAGCTTATATATTGTATATATTGGTTTATTGAGGAAGGCTGGAAGTCAAAAGAAACTAGCAAATTGGAATAAGACTACAAAATAAAGGTCGAACATGTATTTAGACCTAACTCAGGATGGTCCAATAATTTTGAGCCCCAATGGCATTTGTTTAATTGGTATGGATTTTCGAAGACCATTAGTCCTGCTAACTGGTATTTCAACTCAGATTCATTAATAATCAATTGAGACTAACACCTTTTTTTTACAGAATTTTATATATCTTTTATGATCAGATCAATAGAATTTTATATATTACTGGCACCAATATTATCAGACAAAAAGGATATAAATATCATTTTTCAGTCATTGTGGTGCTTATAAAAACAGTTCTAAGTGTTTAAAATAATAGAACTTTTATTTCGAAATAGTTGTCACAAAAGGCATCTGAAAATCTTCTATTACTAGGCAAAAAATTAAAAAAGAATGATAATATTCTACAAATTAAAGGTGCATGAATGTGGCAAAACCAAATTAATCTGAGTCAAAAAATTAAAGGGAGGAAAATGTGATTGATACTGACTTATTAATCTTTTTCCCAACATAGCTTTTATAATGAACCCCACAATTGACATATACTATAAGTCTTCAATCATTTAAATTAAATATATCTTTTCATGGGCTCCACTAGAATAAATTCATACAAATTAATTGTTTAAATAATTGGTTTATTCTGTATCAATCTGTTTTGCAAATTTGTAACTACCTCGATTGTGACTGCACTTTGGTTATAACCAGGTAATTAAATTTATTAAGACTAAGAAATTGTTTTAAATGTACAGGACGGGAGGGTTCGTTTTGCAACGAGAAAATTTTGTCTAATAGAATCATATCATACTTAATTAGTTAAGTTATTCATAGAAATTTACGCCGGCCTCGAACTGAGAGTCCATTGTTTGGCTTATGGGATATGTACAATTTCACCTAGATTTGAATGTCTTTTAAGCAGTTCAGTGAATATTAAACAAAAGGGTTTTGTTCTTTGGATACATTAATTCTTGGAAATGCAAGGAGGATTTTGATGAGAAAAACAAGAGACAAGAAACCAAGATCTTGGTCGTTAGCTATAGCTTAGAGCCTTGGAAATATAACCAAATAATCACAACAATGTCTTTGAGGTCTGCACATTACCTGAATCTTTTTGTTCATCGAATTTATCTTACATTTTATTTTATTATTTTTTCAATCTTTTCGCCGATAGGCTCAAAATTCGGGATCGCACTCGTTAACTAAAAACGTAGATCCTCCTTTGATTAGTCCCAATCTTTTTAATATTGAATAGGTCCGACATAATCAGTTTTCAAGTTAATATTGATTCTTGAGATGATATGAAAAGATCTAAATTTCATTAACTCAACTATATTATAAACTAAAAAGCTTGAAAACCAGCATAGAATAATTGGTTAACTAAATTTCATTCTTCTTAACAAGTTTATTTAATTTCTTCATACATGATTTTCTTATGAATTAAACTATTATATCGCGTATTAGAAGTTCGTTTCATCTCATTTATTGTTCAATAAATTAATTTCTTTGTGATGAAGGACTGCTGCAAAGAAAAATAAATGCATTAGTCTAGTTATTTATCTTCGAAAGTTGGGTTTACATTATATTAATCAATCCTAACTTATTGAAGTGATATGGTTCAAAAGCATCTTTCGGTACCTTATATCGTAGCATAAGTTTCTTCTTCTTGTTCTTTTTTTTCTTGGTTAATTAAGTAACATAACCAACCAAAACAGTCTTTGTGATTTTCTAACACCCTTTCTTGATAGTTTCATCACTACGATCTCTATAGTATCCATAACAGTCAAGATTTGTCCTATCAAAGAGTATAAGAATTAAGATACATATTATAACTAATTAAACTTAATTAATTAATTATGTAACAGCTTTAGTAGTTTAGTTTAATTAGCGCATGGTGGGTTAGTTAAATGTACCCATCCCATCAATTAATTCAGACCAAATGAATACAAAATAAAATGAAACTTTGTGACCTCAAGAGTCTTTTAAGTCTCAATATAGGGTCAAAAAAAATATGATTCACTCATGCATGCAACAAAATAAGAGTCAGCTATCAGCCGGAAATTAAAAACCAAATATTAGACCTAAGAATCTTGTGGTGGGACGCCAGAAAATGACTCACTATAAACTTAAAACATTGTTAACGGTACAAGGTATTTTATTTGTATTAATCTACATTTTCTCTTTCCACCTTCTTAGATTCCTTTGTTATAAACTTAAACTAAGTTATATAATTACCTTCTTAGAGTTTAATATGATTCACTTACGTAAGTAAACTACTAACTAAATTGATTCTTAGTTATTGTATTGATGGAGATGGTTGATAATAGAAATTTATATTTGATAACGAGATCACAAGAGGGGTTCTTAGTTATAGCGATGCTGAAACCTGGAAGATTCCAAATGGGATATAATTGAAGGAGGAAACAAGGACCGACCTTGCTGATTTTGCTGTTATTTTTTGTTGATATTTATGTGATAACTGTTTTGTTTCTATATAACGCGAGAAGTCTAATCACCCTATATTCTTTTTGAAAAAGGATTAGTCAGAAAAAGTGAAAAACAAAAACAAACATTTAAAACAAAGTTGTTAATAGAGAGAGATTCCCTAGTGCCTCTTCTTTCAACAAAGGCTGCTTTCCATGTCGTTTTGCTCCCAAAAAAAAGAGAACATAAATGCCTAATTTGCTTAGTTTGTGGGCAATCTTTGGAGAAAACGTTCTTGGATTGTTTCACGAAAACACTTTCTATTTAATAATCACGTTTTGTTGCCACCCTAACTTAGAATTTTTGGGTACTTATAGGTCTATGTTTTCTAATACCTCACCCATGTGATTTGGCATGTAAAAATATTTTCATTATATGCATATTTTTAATTAATTGATCTGGAATTTCATGTTGACGTAGTGTATGTTGAGTAGAAAACGAAGGTGATTGATTTTATTTATGAAAGAAAATGGCAACACGTACATATACATGCTCTTGGACGGAGGGAGGCCCCTCCTGGATTCCAAATTTTTTTTAAAAAAGTAGTAGAAAAAATAGCCTAGATTAATCTTTAAAAAAATTTTAAAATACCAGACAAATTCTCATTATAAGTCTTCAATTTCAGTTAAATTTTTTCATTCTTTTTTTTTTTTTTTTCTATGGACAAAATTCTTCTTGATTATTAGACAAACGGTAATACTATACACACTTAGTAATATTATATAAATTTTTCATTTCAGATGTGTTATGATTAAACCATATCATTTGTTAAATCAACATATTGTTCATTTATAATTTTCATAAAGGAAAACCATATTTGAGATAAAATATTTTAAACATTTATTTGATATATATATATATATATATATAGTATTATGAAAATTAAAAATGTTTTCAAAATATGCAAACCCATCTAGGTCAACAGTGAATATGTTTAATAGAATACTAGAGATAAAATATTAGTAGTTTATTTTTATTTTTATTTTTTAGATTTTATAAATTACTTTGTAGTGTAAATTTGCCCCTCCTAAACCAAAATCCTGACTATGTCCATGCATATGTTTCTATTTTATAAGAATAGTTGATGAAATGAATTTTAGAATATGAAACTAACATTAGAACTTAAAGAGAGTAGCACTTAGCTTAATTAATTAGCTGGTAAGGTATCGTGTAAGTGTATAAAGAAGTGATTAGGGTTGAATACTTTTAATTAATAGGTATTAATTTATAAATTTGGGGATACAAAGAAGTACCATATGAAAAATAAAAGCAAAGAAAAAGAACCATATCTAGAACCTTAAACTAATAAGTGGAAGAATGTATTGAATGAATATAGAAAATAGGCAAATCCACCAACTAATTTAAGGTACTCGCTAATTGAAAATTTAATTTCATTAATATTGATTAGAAAGGAAACACAACATCCACAAATCATATATTCAACATGTACAACTGTATATAGAAAATATTTATGTGTCCAATTCCCACATTAATCAACAACTAACAAACAATTTTAAATAGCAGTGTACTATTTTTCTAAATAAGAATAATGTTATCCATTCTAAATTTGTATTTCGCATTTTATATTTTTAGTGATGTGACATTTATTTATAAGTATTATGTGAATCTTGTAAGGTAATTTAATATTGTCAGATGAACAACTTAAATTAACTTCGCGTCTCTTTGGATACAAAATTGAATATATAAATATGGAAAGTATAACTAATAATATTCTTTTAAAATAAATACGATATGACAAATACTATACTTATAACTTAATCTCACAACCCCGAAGTGGCAGTTTCCAGTTTTTTGCTGATGAATTTTAGAAAATTCAAAATTCATTAGTAAAAAACTGGGAATTGTCATATAAAAGTTGTAAGAGAGAGTTTGTGAGATTGAGTTGTAAGTCGGTCTTTATTGAATACAATATGTAGCAATGGACATAAACTTCACTTATTTTCCTTAATTTTTTTTCAAAATTTTGATAGGTAGATGGTTAAGTGTAACAACAGTTAGTTGTTAGCTGTGTCTTTTGTGAATGATTTGAAAATTCCATATTTATTTATTGACTTTAAAAAATAAAATGATAGTTACCCCTTTTGAAAACCTTGATGATATTTTTGATACAAAACATAAGTCACTCCTTGCTTTATTATTTCGAAAACTCCAAGTTGATTAAAAGATATTTCCATTTATAATTGGGAAATATCGATAGTTTCCAAATACAAACTAAATATTGGACACTTAATGCCAAACGATAATACCATTTTCCTTTATTTAAAATGTATAATCACTACATAAATTACTACATGGATTGATGATTTCATCTCTATAATGGAAAGTGGCTCTGTGTCATTGGCTACCAAGTTCATCAATAACCAACAAATTACATTATCAAGTGGATACATTACAATAACAAGGCCTAAGATAAAGAATATGTGGTTTATGCGCTAAAACGAAAACAAGACGCTTTGAATAATTTCACCACAAGAACTATGCCATCTCTTAAATCTATAACACTATTAATAGTTGCACGTCACTATAGATGAGAGTAATATTTCTTTTAAGAGAAATGTTAGCTTTACAAAGATGCATACAAAGAGGAGCATACAAAGGCAAATTCTATCCTTAATCTTCATGATTGTCTTTCTCTCTCTCTCTCTTTTTCCCTTCTTTCAAAGGTTAGATTTATCTTTGTATGCATCTTTATAAGTGTAGCATTCCTCTTCTTTTAAATTCAATACTTAGCACGCAATCATTGGCTTTGATCCTCAAAAGGCTTAGACCAATAAATCCCTTCACTAGCTCTTTCAGGCCGTCTTGGATTTTACAAGGTTGTTAATTTATTCATAACGAAGAAGTTTATAAGTGTAGTAGAGAACTTACATTATGTATGAAGAGATAATCAAATATCGTTAACTTCTATTAACGTTATTGATGATTTTTAACTTGAACTTTGACATTATTTATTGTATATAGTTTTGGGCTTCAGCTTATTTTAATCTACTAAAAGAATTTCTATCTTTAAATCCCATTAAAGTAACTTAATTGATTTAAATCAAATTAATTTGATTTAGATTAAATTAGTCTTCTGTTTTTTGGTATTGTTTATCCAATTTTTTTCATTTTAGTGGTTGAAGGATAATACAGTCATTTCAACTATCTTAACAAGTCTCCCAACGCAAACAGGACCCACATTCAAATCTCGTTACGGTTTCTTTCCCCTTAAAAAGGGTGACTCGGTGAGAAAGAGTCACTCCTCTGATCAGCATACACGTGTGGAGCGCACGTGTAAAGTACTCAAAAACACTGTTGATCACATGACAAAACATCCAAAATCGAAAAAGTTAAAACGGTTTGCAGAAAGAAACAAAACGCACGCACGAGGGGGTCTCTTTAATAAAAGTAACTGACTTTGAATGAAAAAATTGAAACGGTTGTCTGTGCTCACGCGTGTGGCTATAATAATAAAATAATAAATAATAATAATTAAAAGAATTACGAAACGTACTATTAATTAAAAGTTACTTGTGAAAGTGGGGTTAGGAGGGGGGGTTCTGTTCTGTTACTGAGATTCGGGGCAATGAAAACGAGATCTTTTTGTTTCAGTCGGATCTTTTCTCTGCTTTCATTGCCTTCTGCTTTGCTTTTTTGTGTTGATTTTATGAGAATGAAATCATCACCCCTTTTTTTTTTTTTTTTTTTTTTTTAAATTCAATTGTCCTTATTCTTTTACCTTTTCCTTTGCTTTACCCTTGGATAAAATTCACCTTTTACCTTTATGCTGTTACTGTTATCTTTTCACTCTATGGGGGAATTTTAGGTGGGCTGTTTATTGTTGTTTGCTTTTTTGTTTCAAAAAATAATAAAAAATGAAAATAAATAAATAAATAAATATATTAGTTTTTCGCATAAATAATATGGTAGAGCTGGTGTATATACGAATGATAGGCTTTTTTTCTCATTCTTAATGCTTATAATAAATTTTGTCTATAATTAGTCATCATCTATTGGTCTATGTACACTCTGGATAAATGGTACTATTTGCTATTACTATGATAAAATTAATTTTTGAGAACCATTTGAAGACCAACACATTTATTATTATAATCAATTTTTGATTGACTTTTATTTTCTAAGGATTTAATATTTGTAACTCCTAATAGAGTCAGACAATTTTCAAACTCACTAGATCATGGTTGTTAGTATCCTACAATACCCGATACGTATCATACGATATGATTCGATACAGGTCGCCAACGATACGTATCAGAGGGTATATCCTAAACCATTCGATACGTTGATATGTATCCTACGATACGATACGTATCCGTTCGTATCCTTAAAAATATCGATATAAATCGATACGACTTTATTAATTTGAGTCAAATGTCCAAAAAAAAAAAATTCGGGTTGAAACCGGGTCACCCAACCCGATTCACTAAAACTTGTCCAAATTTACCTATTTTGCATGGAGAAAGTAAAGAGGAATATGTATTGCCCATTTTACATGATAATAATAATATAAGTGGAGATATAGATATTGACATTGATCTTGGAATTTTGTGATTAATTTTGATTATGTAATACCGTAATTTAAAGTCAATAATGCCATAAAATTCTTTAATTAATCTTGGAGATTATATTGATTTTTAGAAAATTTTGATTATTTTATTAATTTTTTTGAAAAAGACGTATCTTACGATACGATACGATATGCGATACATAATTCAAAAAATTAGGTTTTTGATACACGATATGATACACGATTTGATAACCATGCACTAGATGACTACCACTTTATCATTATACTCGCTTGCTCGACATTGAGGGTGACAAAATGGTAGCATTTTAATATTAAAAGGAAAAAAATAGGTTTTTTTTTTCAACCTAAATACGACTCATTTAATTAATTGTCTAATTCCTAATCTCACTCATGGATGGATCTATGTATATGTGAGTGGGGGCTAGTGACCCCATTCAAAAGAAAATTTATTAATTTTATTACTTTTTTTCTATCTTGATATAATTTACTTTGCAAACTAACCCGACTCATATAAAATATAGCCATTTTTTTTTCTATTTTTCATAAACAAATAAATTTTTGTTTGTCTAAATAGATTAGTATGTTATTAATCAAGTATTTTTGTATTATCTTTATTAACTAGAATTCAATTAAAAATGTAAATAAAATAATTCTTGTCTCCTAATATTATTTTTATGACAAAATTTAATATTAAATATCTTATCATATCGTGTCAAATGAAAAGATATAATTTATTGGAATAGATCTTTTTTTTTTTCTTTTTCGTAAATTTATAATAAAATACTGAATAAAATTTACTTCGAAATGCGGAGAGGTGAAATTTTCAATGAAATAGGTTTGATTATAGGCAGGGGTTATATTCTTGCAGAAGATGATTAATAAGAGTAGATTTGGGAAAGTGGATTTTACCGAAAAAAGAAAGAAGAAGAAAGCGTGTTAGGGTTAATGATGAAGAGATCTGAGTGATAAGATAAGTGATATGAAGAATTAGGAAGCAAATGGTTTTGGTGTCTCTCCCACAACACCTGCAATATTATCTCTTCAACCCTGTCAATCCCATCATTAAATTTCACTTTGTTTCTCTAATTTAACTTATATTTTTCTAAGGCATTATAATTATTATATATCCTTTCCCAACCATGTTAATTTTAATTTCTATCTTTTCCTTTTTTGTTCAAATATGGCATAACATGGCATGCGACCATTTTGCGAGTGCCTTCATGTACGTATGAATCTCTATATATTGTTATATTGTTAGCCAATTAAAATAGGGTTTCATTATATTTTTGGTTAAATAATTATATGAATCGATAATAATCTATTAATAAAAAATAATTGTTGGATTGATTATTTGATTTAGATGATATTGTTTATTTTAATTTTGAGAGTTTTACAAGATAGTTAGTGATTGATACATAATATGTATTCTCAAAATATTATTAACACCAAAGCTTTTAAATACAGTTTATTATCACAATTTTATATATTAAAATTTCTCTTAATTTATTTTCAAAATCCAAAAAAAAAAAATGCAGATTATTTGACTAATACAAATTCCTTAAATTAATAAATATAAAATGAACCACAAAAAAAAAAAAAAAAAAAAAAATCCTTGTTTCTGAAAAGTACTTAGAATATGTCATAAAGCTCATAAAAACTTTATATCATTTTTAATGTTAGGTATATTGAATTAATTTTGGGTTATAGATCTAGTTTTAAAATTTTTGATTATGAAACTGTGTTTAGAAATAGGGTGGTGAGAATAAGTTTTGAGGGTGATCTCCATTAATTTTTTGGATTTGAACATTGGGCCACATATCATATTTGTATCTGACCTTGAAATATTTAATAGGTTTCGGGGGCTAGTCGAGGTGCGGACAAACTGGTCCAAACACCCCAATCATAAAAAATTTAAAAAAAAAAGTTTTAAGGGTGATTGAAACCTTACCCTCTAACTTTTGCTTAAGACTTAACAAAACCATGAACATAACAAGCTTGAAATTTGATGTTAGGTATGACATATGATTAGGCAATGCATCGTGTCATTAGATTTTGATTAGTTTTTTTATTGGCATTTGATTTCTTTTAATGGTAAATAATTAAAGCTTAATATATATTTTCTATAAAAAAAAAAAAATTACTTTAATAGTGACTCTTTAAATGAATAGTTAATTGGATTATTATGAATCATGCCTTATGTGTTTAATTTTAAACTAAAATAGAAAATTAAATTTAAAGGAATGTAAAAGAGAGATAGTCATTTCACTATTAAAAAAGATTTGAGGATAGATAATTAATGAGTAAACATAACGAAAAAGGAGATTGAGAGTGAGTCACCACCTAAAAGAAGCGTAAAGTTTCGTATATAATTAAGGATATTTTAGGTATATTATTTTTTATTTAAACAAAATATTTTAAATTTAAAGATTAATAAATATATTAATCTTTACTTTTCCACAAAAAAATGATAAACATTTATTACTTATTATTTTAAAAACCTTAACATATGTTCTTATAACATATAATAAGATAACCTATGGTTAATATATATTAATTATGTACTTAAGTTTATTTATCCATTAAGATATGTTGGAACATATAATAAGATAACCTGTGGTTACTGTTGGATGATGGCTTGAAACGTTACCGTATTGACACTTAAGTGGAACCAGCGTCCGCTTTGCTCCAACCCGCATAATCAATCCCCGAGCGTTGATGATAAAGGGAGATCCAACGGGTGACATTTAACCCTAATGTTCTCATATAAAAGCAGAATGTTTTGGCAGTTGAATTAACACAGCGATTAGTCTTTCGTTTTTCGATTACTCTCTCTTCTTCGGTAAAACACCATTGTTAAACCTTTCGGGTTTCTACAGTTGGGTTGAGTGTTTCCTGTAACTTGAGTGTTGAGTGACTGGTGAGGTCATTTCTGGGTGTATTGTATACACTGATCTTAGGGGTTCAAGGGTGTAATCTCTAGGGTTTGGTTACGGGTTGAAGAAGGGGTTTATTTCAGTGACTTGTGTTGCTTATTGTGTAATCTGAAACTTGACAGTTTAGTGCGGGCGAGCTCGTGTGATTCTCGAGTTCAACGTGGGACGTAGCTTGCTCAATCTTAGAGCAAGTGAACCACGGTAAATCTATTGGTATTGTGTTTGTTTCTTGATCTTGATTTACTGCTTGTGTTGGTTGATTCTATCTTTGCGTAGTTATAACAGTGGTATCAGAGCCATCTTTTAGAAGATTAGGGTTTCGTGTTGTGAAATTAGGGTTTCGCGAAATTAGGGTTTTGTGAAATTAGGGTTTCAAAATTAGGGCTTCTGAAATTTGGGGTTTATTCTCGAATAGTAAAGGTATATAGGCTGGAAACTAGTAATGACCTTAAAAACGCTTGCGTAAATTGGCGAATTCTGGTGTAACAAAGCCACGTACCTTCAAAGATTCTTTGTTGTTTTATTTTCTTTATTTCTTATTATAACTGTGCAAAGGTATATAGGCTGGAAACCAGTAATAGCCTTAAAAACTGCTTGACAGCAATTGGCGAATTCTGGTGTAACAAAGCCACGTACCTTCAAAGATTCCTTGTTGCTCTGCTTTCTTTATTTCTTATTATAACTGTGTAAAGGTATATAGGCTGGAAACCAGTAACAGCCTTAAAAACTGCTTGGCAGAAATTGGCGAATTCCGGTATAACAACGCCACGTACCTTCAAAGATTCCTTGTTGTTTTTTTCCTTTCCTGTATTCTTTCATTATATTGTAATGAGTACCACTCGTATGGAGATCTCCCAATATGATGGGAAGATCGATTTTGGGAGTTGGAAGAAAAAGATGAAAGCACTACTGTCCCACAACAAGGTTGCCATTGCATTGGAAGAGGACTCCGAGAAATGGCCAGAGGAGAAGTTGAAAAAGAAAGAGGAGATCAATGAGGAGGCATACAATCTGATAATCATGAACTTGTCTGACAGCGTCCTCCGGAAGGTAGATGGAATTGAATCACCGATTGAACTCTGGGGTAAACTCACTACCTTGTATGCTTTGCAATCTGCCCCCAACCTAGCTTTTCTAAAGGGGCTCTATTCTCTTATAAAATGGATAGTGCTAAGAGTATAGAGGAAAACTTAGATGAGTTTCTGAAAATGACTTTGGTTCTAAAAGGGACAGATCAAGCCTTAGGAGAAACTAGCCTAGCTATGATTCTGTTGAATTCCCTGACTGAAGACTACCAAGTAGTCAAGAATGCCTTACAGTACTCTGGTACTGTACCTAACCTTGACCTAATAACAGCAGGACTTAGGGCTAGAGAACTAGAACTGAAAACTCAGAAACGGAATGGCACTAATCTGTTTGTTAAGAGTAGACCAGAACCTAGTCACACTGGGAAAGGAAATCAGAACAATCAGGGGGCTAGAAATAAGAAAAAATGGAAGGGCAGTAACAAGAATAGAGGTGAATCCAGGAAATGCTTCTTTTGTAATAAAACAGGGCATATTAAAAAGAACTGTTTTGAGTGGATTAAAAAGCAAAAGCAAGGGAATACTGAGAATAACCTAGCTACTACTAGAAACCTAGTAGAGCAGTCTGAAGTCCTTACTGTGTCAATGAATGACACTGGTGAAGAGTGGGTGCTGGATTCAGGCTGTTCCTTCCACATGAGCCCTAGGAGAGAATGGTTCCAAGACTTTGAAAGTGTTGAAAATGAAACTGTATATATGGGAAACAATAATGCTTGCAGAGTAAAAGGGGTAGGTAATGTGACCCTAAGGGTTAACACAGGAAAAGTGATAAGATTAACTAGGGTCAGATACATACCTGATCTTAAAAGAAACTTGATTTCCCTAGGCACCTTAGATGAATCAGGATGTTGTTACAAAGCAGAACATGGATGCTTGAACATATATAGGGGTAACAACCTTATTCTGACAGGAGAGAAAAGAAATGGCCTCTATATCCTTTGTGGAAATTGTCCCCAAAATTGTTTTAACTCTGTGGTAACCTCCACTAACTTGTCCAATACAGAAAAGTGGCACCTTAGGTTAGGCCACATGAGTAAAAGGGGCATGGACATTCTGAAGAATAAATTGCAGTTTGGGAAGGACAAGACTACTTCCCTTGAATTCTGTGAGAATTGTGTTCTAGGGAAACAGCATAGAAATAGCTTCACCAGAGGGACACACCTAGCAACCAGTCCTCTAGAATACATCCACTCTGATCTGTGGGGGCCTGGGAAAGTAAAGTCTCATGGAGGAAATAATTACTTCATATCTTTGGTGGATGACTATAGCCGCAAGGTCTGGGTATACTTGTTGAAAACAAAAGATCAGGCACTAGCCAGGTTTAAGGATTGGAAAACCCTAGTAGAAAATCAAATGGGAAAGAGGGTGAAGGTCCTCAGAAGAGACAATGGGGTAGAATTCTGCAATCAAGATTTTGACAAGTTCTGCAGTGACCAAGGGGTCTTAAGACATAGAACAGTGACATATACCCCTCAACAGAATGGAGTAGCAGAACGTATGAATAGAACCCTCCTGGATAAGGTTAGGTGCCTGTTAATAACCTCCAATCTCCCCACCTCATTCTGGGGAGAAGCTCTTTCAACAGCAACCTATCTGATAAATAGAAGCCTATCCACTGCTATCAACTTAAAGAGCCCTGAGGAAATGTGGACAAGAAGAGTCCCAACCCTAAACCACTTGAGAGTTTTTGGGTGTGCAGCCTATGCACACACCACAGGAGGCAAACTGGAACCAAGGTCTACTAGGTGTATATTCCTGGGGTATCAAGAAGGGACCAAAGGTTATAGACTCTGGGAAAGAGATACTCCAGGGTCAAAATCATTGTGAGCAGAGATGTCATATTCAATGAGGGAGTTTTTCCTTGTAAGGAAACCAGAACAGGAACTGACCAGATGTCAAGAACAGATGATCCCTTTACCCAATCTGAAGTTACACCAATTGAGGTGGAGCTACCCATCCAAACTCAAACCCCGGAATGGGCCTAAGAAACGCTGCTCACAGAACATGGAAGTAAGCTGGACAACCTTATCCAGAACATGAGGATGAGATAGAAACAGTAGATGATACTGAGACCCAACCTGACCACTTGCAAGACTACCAACTTACAAGAGACAGAACCATGAGACAGGTAAGGGCACCCATGAGATACTCCTATGCTGACCTAATATACACTGCTCTTCTTGCAGGTACTGAAGTACAAAGAAGAGAACCAGAAACCTATGAGGAGGCCCTGCAGACAAAAGAAAGGGACCAATGGAAGGCTGCAATGGAAGCTGAAATGAAATCCTTGAGCCGAACACCCGGAAGCTTGTACCAAAGCCCAAGGATCAGAAACTTGTACAATGCAAGTGGCTCTTCAAAATAAAGGAAGGTATCACTGAGAAGGATCCCCTCAGGTATAAGGCTAGACTTGTAGCAAAGGGTTTCACCCAAAGAGAGGGAATTGACTTCAATGAAGTCTTTTCCCCAGTAGTTAAGTACAAGACCATAAGGCTTATGCTGTCCATAGTAGCTCATCAGGATCTAGAGCTTGAACAACTTGATGTCACAACTGCTTTCCTCCATGGAGATCTTGAGGAAGAGATCTACATGTGCCAACCTCTAGGGTTCATAGATAACAAGGCCCCCAACCATGTCTGCCTACTGCTGAAATCCTTATATGGTCTAAAGCAATCCCCTAGACAATGGTACAAGAGGTTTGATACCTTTATAGTAAGTATAGGATTCACTAGGAGTAGATATGACAGATGTTTCTACTTTGCTGTTTTAGATGAAATGCCTATTTACTTACTGTTGTATGTAGATGACATGTTACTAATAAGTAAATCAAAACCTCTGATTGATGAGCTAAAGAAGAAACTGAATGCTGAATTCGAAATGAAAGACTTAGGGGATGCTAGAAAGATTTTAGGAATGCAAATTGAGAGAAACAGAAGTAAGTGTAAACTGAAAATCCACCAGTGCTCATATCTGCATAAGTTAGTAGAAAAGTTGGGAATGTCAGGGTCCAAAACAGTCTCCTTGCCTTTAGCAAACCACTTCACCTTAAGCAAGTCCCAATGCCCTAATACTGATGCTGAGTCAATCAGAATGGAGACCATTCCCTATGCTAATGTGATCGGATCCCTGATGTATGCTATGATCAGCACTAGACCTGATCTATCATTTGTGATATCCTTGCTGAGTAGATTTATGTCCAATCCTGGTATGGAACATTGGACAGCCCTGAAGTGGGTACTCAAATATGTCAGTGGGTCGGTGAATGTGGGACTGGAATATTATAAAAGGTCTGCCTCACTTGAGCTGGATGGTTTTGTAGACTCTCAGGTGACAGGGGACACCGAAGTCAACCACGATTACTTCACCTTGGGAGGCAAGCTGCATTAGCTGGAAGTCCCAATTACAGCCTATAGTTGCACTATCAACAACTGTGGCTGAATATGTGGCTGTAGCTGATGTATTCAAAGAGGCAATATGGCTCAAAGGGATATTAAGTGAAGCAAAGCGATGAATCGAAACCAACCATATTTTCGAGTCAAAGTGAATGCAAGACACCCGAGCAAAAATCCAAGATACCATGAGCGAACCAAACACATTGATGTTCGCTATCATTTTGTTAGAGAGCTGATCACTAGTGGGGAGATAGTACTAAACAAGGTTCCCACGGAGCATAACCCAGCAGACATGGGTACGAAGATTGTTACTATTGCAAAGTTCAAGCATTGCTTGAACTTACTATCCATTCAGTAATCAACAGAACAAGAGAACGATGAAGGACTCACTGAAGGCAAGCTGCACTAAGCACAGGGGCTATTGTTCAACCCATCAAGGTGGAGATTGTTGGATGATGGCTTGAAACGTTACCGTATTGACACTTAAGTGGAACGACGTCGCTTTGCTCCAAGCAGCGATAATCAATCCCAGGCGTTGATGATAAAGGGAGATCCAACGGGTGACATTTAACCCTAATGTTCTCATATAAAAGCAGAATGTTTTGGCAGTTGAATTAACACAGCGATTAGTCTTTCGTTTTTCGATTACTCTCTCTTCTTCGGTAAAACACCATTGTTAAACCTTTCGGGTTTCTACAGTTGGGTTGAGTGTTTCCTGTAACTTGAGTGTTGAGTGACTGGTGAGGTCATTTCTGGGTGTATTGTATACACTGATCTTAGGGGTTCAAGGGTGTAATCTCTAGGGTTTGGTTACGGGTTGAAGAAGGGGTTTATTTCAGTGACTTGTGTTGCTTATTGTGTAATCTGTAAACTTGACAGTTTAGTGCAGCGAGCTCGTGTGATTCTCGAGTTCAACGTGGACGTAGCTTGCTCAATCTTAGAGCAAGTGAACCACGGTAAATCTGTTGGTATTGTGTTTGTTTCTTGATCTTGATTTACTGCTTGTGTTGGTTGATTCTATCTTTGCGTAGTTATAACAGTTACTTTGGAGCTCTAACCTTTACTTGTGTATGCATTTCATAAACGAAATAGAGATTCTTTTTTATTTAAAGTGAGGAGATTAAGTGGGATCTATATTCTATACCCAACCACTTTTATTTTTAATTAAGTAGGAAAGGAATTGAAGTAGTAACAATGTTCAATCAAATACAATCCTTGTTTTATTTTAAGATGTACTTAAAAACAATCTTAAATAAACTAAAAGTGTTTTAAATTGAAATACATAAATATATATAGTTTTGAGTAAAAGATGTTCCTCAAAGTACATTATATTATATATAAATTAAAGAACTTTCTAAATAACTTCATTTTTAGTCAATAACAAGTAGTTGAAGTTATAATTGAATCATTTGATTATTATTGTATTTTGTATTGATTTATCTAAAGGTCAAACAAGAATTTTTTTTTTTTTTTTTTTTTTTATAAGTTAAAAGCTTTTTAAATTTTTAAAAAAAGTTGTTTGGTTGAAATTTAAGAATAATTTATGGGTGATCAGAAGAGTTATTTACATCCAAGGGAAGAAATCTAATATAAAGTGCTTCTATTTTAGCTTTCAAATCTTAATAGTAATTCAATTTTGAAATGGTATAAATTACTTTAAATGTGGAAAATGATTTATACTACTTAAAAATCCCACTAAATATAACTAAACAAACATAAAATCTTTTGATAGAAGCTTTGAGTTTATAAGTTTTATTTGGATGAAACCCTACCAAATGATCTTTCACTCCATCTCTTCTCTTAATCAAAACAATTAATGATAAAAATAATTAATTGAATGCTAACAATAGGAAGTGTAATTAAAAATTGAATATTTTTAATGGTACACAAGCTATAATTGCACTATATATATAATTAAAAATATTCACTTTTTCTATTCAAAATAAAATAGTGTGTCTATTAGTGGGAAGTTAAGAAAAAGAAAAAGAAAAAAACAATCTTAGAACATCTAAATTAATTACAATTACCATTGTAATTTAAGCATTATTCAAACGTAAGTCCCAACGAAGAATCTCTTACACCAAAGCATTAGGGAGATTAATGAAATTTGTCCATATATGCATTATATTAAAGAAGGACACGAATGTGCCAACGTTCATAGTTAAGAAAAATAATATTTAATATTTCAAAATAAACTCTTCCGACCATAATCACTGGAAACATATAATTTTTATAATGGTTTGTAGTTTGTGTTTAATTTTATGTTAAAATTCAAATTTAAAAGAAGTCAACAAGAAAAATTTAAGGAGGAAGGAAGATAATTATATACCCATAGTTTATATAAATAAATTATAACACAAGGACTTAGATATAAATGAAAAAATAGTTGATCAACAAGCACAATATTTAATAGAATAATAGGACATTATACATAGAAATGTATGTAATGGGTGGGAGAAGTGACTCCAAAACAGAATAACAGAATCTAAAACAAGAAAATAATGTAAAGGACAGATGGTGGGGTTAATGTTTAAGAGTGTTTGCATTAGTTTGAGTTTTCCATTGAAAAAGCAAACGGGGGGTTTCACAAAGAGACAAAAGGATTCTGGTTTTTCGCAACCCCCGAGAGAAGAGAGAGATGAAAACATCAATACCAAGTTACCAACAACAAAGCAACCATTAACATATATAAATATTATGTATATATATAATAAGAGAGACACCCACCACCCACACGAGTGATTCTCGAGTTGCATGCACAGACTTTTTGTTAATTCAAAGAGACAGAAAAATCAGTCTCAAAATAACCACCCTGACCTCATTCTCGTTTTATTTACATAGAGATTAGAGTGTGTGATTTTAGAAAGAAAGAGAGAAAGAATCGTGTGGGTTCTTCTCTTCTTTTTGGTTGTTTTGCTCACCTTTCTCTTTCAACATTCAAACTATTTCTTGTTCCCCTTCTTTTGAACGTTCTTCTACTTCCTCTTGTTCTTGTTATAACTCTTCCTCTCTTTGCCCCACTCCACTTTCATTTTCATT
The DNA here is from genome assembly GCA_026225825.1 of Pistacia integerrima. Classification (NCBI taxonomy): domain Eukaryota; kingdom Viridiplantae; phylum Streptophyta; class Magnoliopsida; order Sapindales; family Anacardiaceae; genus Pistacia; species Pistacia integerrima. The sequence continues at coordinate 13,139,910 of CM047748.1, read as the reverse complement.
TTCTCTCTTTCTTTCTTGGGTTATATAACTAGAAAAATGCAACTTCTCCTTCTCTCTTCTCTACTAGTCTCTCTTCTTTACTAACCTCTCTTCAAAATCTTGCTTTTTTACTCTTTCTGACATTGTCTTAGCTCCTTTAATCCCATTTCAAGTTTTTTTTTTTTTTTTCTTTTTCTTTCCATTGTGTTATTACTCACAATGAGTTTTCAACACTTGATGAGTGATGTTCATGGCTTCAGTGTAATTCATCAAGACATGAACTTTGTTCCTCCTCCACCTCCTCCTCCTCAACTCACTCTGTCTAACTCTTTTGCAGTTGTGGGTCATCATCCCGTGGGGAGAGAGAGTAATAATCCTGCAGTAATGGGGCTTCAGATTTTGAACCCTTCTAGTTTTAAGCCAGTGGAGAACAGGGGAGCTAAGAGAACAGTTGAAGAAAGAGATGGGTTTTTTGGGAGTGATAAAAAGGGGCTTTCTTTGAACTTGGGTGAAGAAACAGAGGAAGTTAAGACCTCTGTTTCTGTCAAAACTAAGCACACCAAACTTTGTGCTAGAGGTCATTGGAGACCAGCTGAAGATGCTAAACTCAAAGAGCTTGTTGCCCAATATGGCCCTCAAAACTGGAACTTAATTGCTGAGAATCTTGAAGGAAGATCAGGTAATTCAACTCATAATATTTGATATTAAGATAAAAAAAAAAAAAAGGGGTCCATTACACAAGGACGATTGTTTGTATGACAATGTCTCCAAAGAATATATTTTGAACAAAAGAAAAGAGTGATTTTGTATTAAAGTAAAGAAATTTGATTGATTTGTTGGTGATGTTCAGGGAAGAGTTGCAGATTGAGATGGTTCAATCAGCTAGATCCAAGAATCAACAGGAGGGCATTCAATGAGGAAGAAGAAGAGAGGCTGTTAGCTGCTCATAGATTGTATGGAAACAAATGGGCGTTAATTGCTAGATTGTTTCCAGGGAGAACTGATAATGCTGTGAAGAATCATTGGCATGTGATAATGGCTAGAAAACTCAGAGAACAATCAAGCATTTATAGAAGGAGAAAGCCAAGTTCTGCCTCTCAAACTGGACTTGAAAATATGATTATCCACAACAATGCCGCCAGTGAATCAACCATCTCAAGCAATGAATCCGCCTCAACCATCACTGATCTCTCTCTTACTCCCTCTTCAGCTAAACCTTCACCTGCAATTTTCACTAGGTTCTCACTGATGGGTATGTTTTATTTTATTTTATTTTTTTTCTATTTGTTTTTGATAGTTTTGTTTTGTTGATTTAAATGTTTTTCCTTTTTTTTTTTAATGGGGTTTTTGATTGATAAAGGTTCATCTGGAGAAAAGGAGATAACAAAGGGAAGTATTGGAGATGTTGACAAATTTTATGGATATTACAAAGCAGGTAATATGGAAGTGGTTATGGGAATGGACCAATCTGGGCATTCATCAGATTCAAATTCAGAAGTTTCAGCAACAGACTCAGTAACCAACACCAACACCAACACTAATCTATCTCTCTCAGGGCAAAATACTGAGAATACTTATCAGAAGCAGATCAGCGTGCCCTTCATTGATTTTCTTGGAGTAGGAGCTTCTTAGAAATTTTGAAAAAAAGATTACAACTTCGTTGAAATTATCAGCCAGTGAAAGAGAAGCACATTGACATTGGTCTCCACTCCAATGCCAAAAATCCAGAGTCTTGCACTTGCAGTAGGTGTCATTTCTGCAGTCTTGAATGTACAGTTAAGTTCCATAAATGGAAAATGAGAAAAAATGAGTAAAAAAATAGGAGAAGAAGAGAGAGAGAGAGAGAGAGAGAGTTATGAGTAATTATAAGTTTAAGTTATTATAATATAATAATAATATTATGAGACTTGTAGTTGTGGTTTTGTTATTCTCTGAAAATTGAATGGCTTTTGTGGGATTTTGATTGTGAAGAACAAAGGCAAATACTGTTTAGTGAGTGATGAATGAAGCTGCCCAACTTTCACGACTTTTCAATGCTGTTTGGTACACTTTTGTTGACCATATTATATGTCTAATTATATTTATAAGAACAGCCCCACCTGAACCTGATAGCATATATTTTAGTGGGGTCTACAAAATATTTGCATGAGCCTTCAAATAGTACCACATCGCATGTGTGGTACTAACTCGATGTCACTAGTTGGTTACATCAATACTTAAACAACCCCACTTTGTTTTTGTTTTAACCTATATTTTATAATTAATAATTTTTTACATATGTACATAAAAAGATATACATTCCATATTCATCAAATATAGTAACATTATGGTCCATATGCTTCTCACTTAATCGATTCATTGCAGAACTAGTGAGATTACGTATACAAATTTGACAGGAACCTTAAGAATAAATGTTATGTTTCCATAACTATATATGATGTATTATGTTAGGATCTCACTGTTATTAAGTGTAAGATTTTTTTTTTTTTAATGATAGAGAGTGTCTGAGTCGGCTTGTGTATATTTCAACTAATCTCCTAAAATCAAGAGCTCTAGGGTGAGTTATCTTCTTCTAGTTAGTTGCTTATTAATCTCTCTAGCTATCTTCTTCTTACAAGGTGGTTTGAAGGGTAAGTTCTACCCTATGGCTTTGTATGGGGGCGTTTGGTTGGCGGTAATGTGAGATAATGGGAGTTATGTCATCTTATATTACTTGATTACCATGTTTGGTTGTCAAGTAATATAAGATGACGATAATCATCAAATATCAATAGTAGTTACTATTGGTAATATTGGAGGTAATCTGATTACCTCTATTTTCTTAGGTATTCTAAGATTACCAAGGTTATCTTTTTTTGTTACAATTTTATCCTTTATTAATAAAAGTTTTGGATAATAATGCCCTCATTTTAAAATAAATTTACATTAATATTCTATTTCAATTTTACTCTTGTTTAATTAAAATTTTGGACAATAATGTCCTTATATTTAAAACAATTTCTGAGACCACCACTACCCGAAAGCCACCGCTAGGCAATGGGCCAAGCCACCACGGACCAGTGCAGAAAAGGGGTTCGTTGGAGTCCCACCCCTAAAAAGCGAGAGGTTCAGGTGGGAGGCTCCAGGGAGGCAACCGATATGACCGTTTTAGATTTTCGGCGATCAGGGGCGGCCATATTAGGCTAGATCTGGCCAGAAATGACTAGATCGATGGATCTAACCGTTAATGGCCAGAATAGATCTGGCCATTTCCGGCCACATCTGGCCTGATATGGCCATTAATATGGTCAGAAATGGCCATATTGGAGCCTCTTGGTCACGGCGAGCTACTGACGGGGACTTTCGAAGACTTCCGGCAGTGGTTTGCGGTGGCGACAGCGGCGGCAGGAGGTGGGGGTGATTTCATAATAAATTAAAGTTTTATATAAGCGGGGGGTGTTTTAACTAAATCTGAAATATTGGGGGTTAAAAGAAATTATTCAAAAATTAATAATAAAAATACTATTATATTAATATTTGAAAGGGGGACAATTTAAATAATATACTCACCAATTTATTCCCCCTAACCAAACATATTAATATAACATATCCACCAACTAACCAAATATATTTTTCTAAAGATTCCCAGTAATCTTCTAAGGTAATTTATCTTTCCAGTAATCCAACATTCCTAGTAATCTAACATTCCTGAACCAAACGCTACCTTAATAGTAGAAGCGTGTGGAGTTTTGGAAGCGTGGTCCCTCATAATAAATGGGGTGACACTTGGCTGAGTAAGGGGTCATTGTGGACATCAACTTTAGAAGCGTGTTGGAATATTAGGATCTCACATCAACGAAGTATTTTACAATTATGAGTCATGAAATAGTAATGAATTTAGTAATGCTTTATTCTTTAAGATATATAAGGTGTTAATTTGAAAATGAAATAGTACATTATCTTCTATAAACTAAAACGTGAATTGCTCTTTGCTCAAAGTCATGGTTACTGTATACGTAGTTGGCTTTAAAGTAATTGTTATGTCAAAAAGTTACCAACAAAAAAGTAGCTAACTCACCCATCTTCACATAAAGAGAACAATATTAAAAGCCAAAGTGAATAGGTTGATGAAAAGCCTCTTCTAAAAGTAAGAGAAAAGTGGAAAGTTAATAAATTATAACTAACCTTTAATCAACAATAAAAATAAACTATTCTTGCGCGGATTCACCGATCAACTCATTCAAATTATCACTTAACACATCTTTCCTACTTTTGCTTCATTCTATGAATACCTAATACAATATTATAAACTTATAATACTATTAAGAGCTAAGAATTATTTCCTCAATAATAGTCAACATGCAATCTTAAAATTACTAAAGAAATAAAGAATTTGTTGTAGATGTCTACGGACCAAAAGTAACAGAAGTTCTTTAATATTGTGATTAGAAATGCATATGCGAAAGATGGCCCATTTGAAATCAATACAGGTCTAACTTATTTCACGTTTGGACTTCTCAAGCCCATTTGAAATATTAGATGTAAACAAGCTTCTACAACTTCTGAAATACATTTTCAGAGTGCAGTCGAATAATTTAAAATATGATTATGACAATAAAAGTTCTTACTGAAATTTAAAGATCAAGTAAATGACATAAAAGGCTAGGATTTAGGAATATTGTACTAATTTTAAATAACATTAAAATTTTGTTTTAGTCAAAATTGAGTAATTATTTTGACATGAAGCTTTAGCGGTTTCAACTTTCAAAAGTACTGATGAAAGAGGTCAGATTGTTAAAAATAGAGAACGGTTAATCTATAATAACAGTTTTCTTTAATTCTTTCTTTTTTCAAGAAATATATAGTCTGTGGATCTCTTGTTCATATGATAACAAGATCAATTTGTACAAGATTAAACTTTAAAGAAAAACAAAGAAAGAAAAAGAAAGAGAAACACCCATATTTCATATCACAAAATTATAGACAATGTTGGAAAATAACAAGTAATCACAGAGATTATAATAAACTAATTCCCAAGATTTTATGAACATGTCTTAATTGCAATCATATTATATGTATATAAATATAACAATTGCAATAAAAAATCACACAGCATAAATATCTCTTGCAGACCCAAGTTGTAGTATAATTTTGCAGAGATTGAAACTTCCAAACCAAATCCTTGAATTGTAGTAAAAACAATTTTTTCTTAAAAACTCTTTCATGTGCAAATAACAAATATATATATATATATATATATTATTATTATTATTATTTGTGTGTGTGTGTGCAACTACCACTCCGATAGTTACCACTTTCTTCACAGTTGAGTCCCATCATGGATGTCTCATCTGAGGTGTTTAACATCTCCGACTCACACACGATGAGATTATCTCTTTTCTATACTTCTACAAGATTTATACTTTAGTAAATATGCTATGTGACTATGCATACATCGAGAACACTTTAGCTATACATCTATTAAGAATATATAACTTCTCGAATAACATAACTTGTGTGTATATTGTATGCGGCACCCTATATCACTTATCACATTTTATCTCTAACGATCTCATTTATATATTTAAACTTTATTGTATTCATAATTATGCTTTGTCTTTACATTAAAAGAAAACATAATTAGTCGACCTATGAATACACATAAAATAATAATGTGATAATACAAAAAAAAAAGTGATCTTCCTCCTTTCTCGATTCTCGTAACTTTCATTTAATTTGCTATCCAGAAATGTCCTAGTAGATTGAATCATTCTTAATCTTTTGGTGACATTCTAAGATAACAATAATTAAATCAAGGTTTTGAGAAATGGACTAGAGTAATAAGGGTACCCTTTGGACTTGATTCTTATAATTTCAAGGTCTTACACAATGTTAAAGTTGAGATCTTTACTTTCATTACTCTCGTGGTCAAGCTTTTTCACATGCGGTATAATCACATGTTACGACATTTCCTCTTTCCTATGGAGTACATGTATTTTACCTCTTATAAATGTCGTACTGATTTTAGTTAGACATATCTAGTGTCTAACTTGAGTCCATTTTTATACTTTTCAATTTATCAAAACTCTAATATGGCAATAAGACAGGCAAAATAATAAATTTTGATAATTTATCATTTATGTCATACTTATGACATTATTTTTATCCTATTTTAGGCTACTTTAAATATTTTAAGCTTGACCTCTATTATCACCTAGATAATAAGCTTAAAATTGTCTTATATCTGTTCCCACAAAGTAATGAAGGCAATTGTCTGTGTGAGAAGACCAATCTTATAACTATTTGACACACTTTTCCAGAGAAAATGTATATATATTTACATAACAAATATATATACTCACTCATGTATGTTTTAAAATAAATGAAATTGAGCATTGACAATATTGTTAATTAATATTAATAAGATAAGTGTGAACGTTGTTGGGAAATCTCAATTTATGAGTACATTTAACATCTACATAAACCTAGTGATCTAACATGCCTATTAAATGTATCTATTGGTGTAGGCTTTGTAAATGGATCCACAACCATGTCATGCTTAGATATGTACTTCATGTTCAGCTCTTTTCGTGTCACCAAATCTCGTACAAAGTTGTATTTAATATCTATGTGTCTTTATTTTACCATGATATTTGAGATCCTTTATGTATGCTATTACTGCTTGAGTGTCACAGTTTAGTCTCACTGGTTCAATAGCAACATCAATCATTCTCAAATGATTCATGAATCGTCTCAACCAAATGACTTCTTGTATTGCAGCTAACTCAGCCTCCATTATAGATAAGGCTATACATGGTTGTTTCTTCCTATTCTAGGATATAGCCTCGCCATTTAGTAAGAAAACAAATCCAGAGGTAGATTTTCTTTCATCTAAATCCCCTCTCCAATCAACATCGGTGTAGCCTCTCAAATGTAAATAATTTCCTTGATAACACAATGAGTAATAAACTGTTCATTTTAGATATCTCAAGCTTCTCATCCCTGCTTTCCAATGTGGTTGTCTTGGGTAGGATTGATATCTACTTACCAACCCAATAGCGTGATAGATGTCAGGCCTTGTGCACATCATGACATACATGAGACTTTCAACATCACTTGTATAAAGAACATTTTTCATTTGTTCATTTTCTTGTGAAGTCTTTGAACACAATCTACGACTCAAAGTCTCACCTTTCGAGATAGGGTTGTCTATGAGTTTGCAATCTTGCATATGAAATCGTTCAAGAATTTTCTTAATGTATGACTCATGTGAAAGAGACACTAATTTCCTTGAACGATATCTTAAAATCTTGACTCCAAGGATATATGCAGCTTCACCCATATCTTTCATCTCAAAATGAGATAACAACCAACCTTTGATTTCATTCACAAACCCTTAGTCATTTCTAGTTATAAGTATATCATCGACATATAATGATAATGTAATAATTTTTTCATTGGATCTCTTTGTATACACACAGTTATCCTCATCAACCATACGACATTATCGCATTATGAAATCAAATGTATGTAACGCCCCACTTGAGGTACATAGATAAGTTATGGTGTATTGCTTAAATGTTTATTGTTTTGCTTTTATTTGGGTCGATATATTGTTAATATTGGTTGGTTGGCCCTTAGTTGAATTTTTGTTAAAGTAATTTTGAGAAAAATGTAGAGAAAATCCCTTAAACTTTCATTAGGGGTAAAATGGTCTTTTCACTCAAAATTAGTTGAACTTGTGGGGAGTGAAAAGAGATAGAATTTAATAGAGAATGCATTAAAAATGAGGGCATTTTTGTAATTGATTAAGGGACATAGATGGAATTTCTAAGAAAGAGCAAGGGCAAAATGGGAAAGTGTGGTTATAAATTAAAGTGTTAAGGGTTTGAAACCCTCATTTTCGTTCATTCCACCCCCCACACTCCTCCTCCTTTTTTTCTCTCAAATTTTCATTCACTTTTCCAAGGAATTTGAGGGCTTTTGAGTAGATTTTCATAGGGTTTTGATTCAAGGCATCAAAAGGTAAGGATTCAAGCTCTTTATCTATGATTTATTTGTGTAAAGGTTGAGTTCTTATGAAGTTTATGCTTAGGGTTAAGAGAAGATTGGAATCCAACAAGAACAGAGAGCTTAGGAGAGACTACTCAAGCACAAGGTAAGTAAATTCCACTCAAAATCCAACTCAAGCTAAAATTTAAGAATTCAAGTGAGTAGAGATTTCTTTTAAATATGCATATGTTGTGATTATTGAGAAATTGAGATGAGATTGATGATGAATTATGCTTGTTGTTGGATATATTTGAATATGAGAAGTATATGTGATGATTTGATGATGGGTTGAAATTGGAAGAATTGGAGAAATTTTTGTGGAGTGTGTTTGCCATGTAGGTATGTGATGCTACAAGAGAGTTTTTCTCTCATTTTGGATGGTTTGAGAACTAAATAGAATGATAATTGAATTAGGGTTTGTTTATGCACATGAGTTGTTTGATGAAATACCTAAGTGAAATCTGCCCTGTCACTGCCGTGAATTTCTAGGTAATTTTTGGGCAACTTACGGTTTGAACTGGGCTGAGACCAAAACACAGAAGCTATAGCCCTGTTTCTAAGCTTTACAACGAGACTAAAACCGTAGCAATCCGAGGGGTATAACTCAAGTTATGCCTTCTTGAGTGTGACCTGCGTAGAATGACAGTTTTGATGCAATATTGCATTTGTGCATTTCATAAGTGCTTTAAGTAAGAAACTTTAAGCATGAACCATCCTTATGCATTAATTGTGCATTGAGAAGTAGTTTGAGAAAGATTAGAGAACTTTGTGAATGGACCACTCTAAAAGTAAAGAGAATGAGAAAATCTAAGAATGGGTTGGTGCTTTGTGAACTCCACACGGAAGTTATGAAGAATGGGTTGGTGCTTTGTGAACTCCAACCAGAAGTCACGAAGAGTGGGTTGGTGCTTTGTGAACTCCACCCGACCGTGCCTCCGGTAAGATGAGGCCGTGACATTCAAGTGAGAAAGAATGAGAAAATATGAGAAAGAATAGAGGAAGAGAATGAGTAGAAGTCACGAAGAGTGGGTGGGTGCTTTGTGATCTCCACTCAGCCGTGCCTCCGGTAAGATGAGGCCGTGACATACAACAGAAAGTTAATAGAAAAGAGCTATGTGAAAGAGAAACTGAAAGAGAAAATAAAAGATGAGAAGAGTGTAAGGAAAGAATTAAGAGAAAGAGTTACGGGGCTAGACGAGTAGAGGATTTACTTACTGAGCATTATTTTGTGCTCACCCCGTTGTTTTTCTTTGTGTTTGCAGGATCTAGGTGAGGACGCGGTCGGATGGGCGTCGGCAAGCGAGGAGTAATAGCTACACTGTCCACTGTTTTTGATAACTTTTACTTATGATGCCTTACTTTGTATAAAGAATGATTAAATGTATTAAAAGAAAATTGTGGGCCCATTTACTTTTGCTAATATAAATATATTTACTTGATGTATTTCTATACGTATCCTAGTATGAAGCAGTTATTACAATGTACCACTGTCTTAAGCACTGCTTGAAGCCATAAATTGACTTTAAAAGTCTACACACTTTATGTTTTTGACATTCTCTAATAAAAGCTATTTGTTATTCCATATAGATCTTTTTTTTTTAATTCTCCATTGAGAAAAACAGTCTTTACTTCCATTTGATGTAATTCAAGATCCATGCTTGCAACTATAGCTAGAATAAGTTGAATTAAGGTAAACCTCACAACAAGCAAGAAAGTTTATTCATAATCTATTCCTTCTTGTTGTGTATACCTCTTCGCGACTAAGCAAGCTTTGTATCTTTCAATACTGCCATCAATTTTACGCTTGATTTTGAGAATCCATTTGTTCCAAATGGCTTTGCATCCTTTTGTTAATCAACCAATTCCCATACCTGGTTTGATTTCATAGACTCCATTTATTCTTCCATTGCTTTCATCCATTTTTTCTTTGAAGGGCATTTGAGAGCCTCATTTACATTCTTTGGCTCTTCTTCATCTTGTAGAGTAACTAGAAAAACTCCCTTTTCAATTTCAAAATTACGACGTGGAACGCTTTTCCTTTTTGTTCGGCGTATTTGAGATTCTTCTAAGTTACTCTAACTCGAACCAGCCATCATAGATGGATCTATAATGGGTAATGATTGAGTATTTGAAACAGATTCATCAACTCTTATGTCGCTTCCACTTGAATGTAGTATATCTAATTGATTTTTAGCAACGGAATTGATATGGTCTTGAGTTTCATATAAAGATAAGTCTTGACCTATCTCCCATTTCTTTGGAAAATCATTTTCCAAAAAAGTGACATCTTGTGATTCAAATTCAGCTTTTTTACCACTTTCTTGTTCCCCTGTGAACACATATCATTTTGATTGCTCCAAGAACCTTATGAAGATACATTTTTTTTCCTTTTGGACCTAGTTTTCCGTATTTATGGAAAAACTCATGAACGTAGGTAGCACATCGCCATGGCTTTAGAAAATTCAAGTCGGGTTTTCGATTTGTCCATAACTCTTATGATGTAGTGGTAATTGATTTGGAGGGTATTCTGTTGAGTATGTATGTGGTTGTTAATAAGGCATCATCCCAAAACGTGATGGGTAAACTTGCCTGTGGCATCATTGATCTCGCCATTTCAAGCAAGGTTATGTTTCTTCTTTCTGTAACACCATTATGTTGTGGAGTTCTTGGAATATTTAATTGTCGTTCTATTCCCATCTCATCATGGAAATTTCTAAACTGATAAGATAGATATTCACGACCTCAATCAATTCTTAAAACTTTTATTTTATTTTTTAATTGATTCTCAAGTAAATTTTTATATTTCTTAAAGCAATTTAAAGCTTCAGATTTATGAGAAATAAAAAAAAAAAAAAACCGAATCGTGTGTAATCATCTATAAATATGATAAAATAAATAGCCCCATGCCTTGCCCTCACATTCATTGGACCACAAATGTTAGAATGAATCAATTGTAAAGGAACTTCGGTTCTCATCGCTTTTCCAAATGGTTTTTGTGCTGTTTTTCTAGCTAGGCAATGCTCACGAGTAGATAATTCTACTCTTTTTAAGTTTCCTAACGAGCCTTCTCTTGCTAGTATATTCATTCGTTGTTGACCAATGTGGCCAAGTCTAGCATGCCATACATTCACATCAGTTCCATCATTATTAGAAGATGTAATGAAGGAAAAACATTCGTTACTAGCACCATAATCAACATCTAGTACGATAAAACCATCTAGGAAATATCCACATCCAAAATGACTTGTTCCACAAAAATAGTTTAACACTATTGTTTGGTGAAATTTAAATTAAATTCCAACGAATATCAGGAGCATATAACACATCATGTAGAAATAGGTTTACACCTTCATGCATGATCAACTTGCATGTGTCAATCCCTTTAAGTTTGACCCTGGAGTTATTTCCGACATGTATCCATCCTGCTCCTTATGGGATTGGAATCTGTCGAAATTCCACAAAGGCACTCCTGTCCCTCGCTATATGGTTTGTGGCTGCTGAGTCTACAATCCATAAAGGATGATATTCAGTTAGGAAAATAGAACTAGCAACATTTAATGTACTTGTGTAAACAGTGTTTTACCTTTTTTGGCTTGCTACAATCGCGAGCAAAATGTCCCTTTTTGCCACAGTTATAGCATTTGACTTTTGCTATATTCTTCTTTTTGGAAGGATGCTTTCCTTTTCCATGTTGGTAAAACTTTCTTTTCTTATAAGCTTGAGCACTTCCTTTGTTGCCTCTTTGTTGGGACTCACTTTGGAATTTATGCTTAAATCCTTTCCCACCTTGTGAGCTGGATTCAGCCATATACACATCAGTATTTATTTTATTAACATTAAGGTGATCCTTTTCTAACTCCAAATGACGCGTGTCATCTTCTAAAGTTTTGATGCCATCATTATAGGTTAGGTGAATCTTCATATGTTCTCAACTATAGGACAATGATCGGATAATAGCCTGAACCTATTGTTCATCTGTTAGGACATGACCTGCATCTCTCAGTTCACTTATCATGTTTGACATTTGCCACAAGTGTTGCCTCATTGTATAATTAGGTTTTTTCTTATAGGTGTCAAACTTGATTGTAAGTGATTGAAGTTTGGTAATGGATGTACCTCCAACCTTTGCAGCAAGTGTGGACCACATGTTCTTTGCTATCTCATACCTTTTGTAATCCCTCATTATGTCATCGCCCATGTTGCTCAACAACGTAATGTGAGCAGTGGAGTTCTTTTTCTTCCAAATTTCATAAGCTGCACGGTCTCTCCTATGTTGCACCATGTTTTCATCATCAGGCTCTTCCATGGATGCGTTAAGAGCCTCAAGAGTCTCTACTCCTCTAATACATATTGTATTTTCATACTCCATATCCCATAATTTTCACCATTCAATTTTACTCCTTTATTAAGTTCGGCAACAATGTTCTTAGATGCAGATGCCATTTCTAAACACACATTCACATAGATATTTTCTTGTCATTAAATACTCAAAACATACATCTTACATTGTTAATTAATTATATCAATAATAATCGCACATTAGATTTGTAATCAAAAGTTCATTTTGTTTTCAATAATAATCGCACATTAGATTTGTAATCAAAAGTTCATTTTGTTTTAAACAATCATTATCGAAAATGCTAATCTTTAATTGTTATGGATATAATTAATTGTAATTCTAAATAATCATGGATATAGTTACTTGTAATTCAAATTCCCAAACAAAAATATAATTCAATAAATATTTATGGAGAATAAATAGATATTCAAATTTCATTGCATAAAACAATACTAAATTAAAAAAAAAAAAATTAAGTCATATAATCTGTTAAATGAACTGGGAAGGATTTATAAAGCCTTTTCCTAAGGTCCTTATCTATCTTATAGTTGATCTTAGGCAATGGATTTCCTAATTTCTTGTGAAATTTTTTACGAGTGGAAATTCCAATTGAAGTAGGAGTTGTTCTCTTAGCACCCCACTATACATACTCCTTGATAAAGTTTTTAAGTAAAAGCCAATAAACTTTACACTTCATCTTTTTCATAGCAGATCAAGGAAACCGGCAAGATTAGGATATTGAAAAGTCAATTTAAGAGCATTAAACTTCATATCCTCCCAAAGTAAACCTTATTCCTAAACAATTTCTTGTATCATTTCATTCACACGATAAAATGATTCACTGGCTAGATGAACTCATCTTCTTTATTATTTAGTTCTAATTTGTAATTATTAAGATTCTTAATCATGTTATCCACCTTTTCCCTTTGCCTAGATGTTCCAATGATCCAAGGGGTTCTTCTTATAAGTACCATTATTTCTTGTAACAAATACAAAATTTATTTATTTATGTATTTTGTTGACCTCTCATGTGTTTTGATGTGCCAAAATTATCCAAAAATTTGATTGAACACTAACCATAACATGCTAAGGTATGACAAAAGTCATAACCAAACCAAAATAGGTTTATCAGGTGGTATGACCGTGCATAAGCAAATTCCTGCTTAGGTACGACCGTGTGCAAGCAAGGCACGACTGTGCCATAAGAGAAAGTTGTCATGCAACGTTGCATGACATCATTCCTCTTGGTGTTTAGTCTCTTTGCCAAGTTGAGTGGTGCTTGGATGACCAGACTGCATTCACACAACCATCCTGCACGACTGTGCACTCAAGTTTAAAAGTCAAGATATTTCAAATTCAGATCACTTCGCGCTCTTGACTTCATCTCAAAGGTCAAAGTCAAAATTCTAAGTTCAAAATTGGAACGACTGTTCCTTGTGGTGGAATGACCGTTCGTATCTAAAGAGTTTTACACGACATCATTCCAAGAGGTCATTCACTCCTCTGAAAATTTAAGAAGATTTGGAAGAGCATCTGGATGTGTTCGTTCTACGTGGTGGAATGACCGTGCAATGTCCTTGCATGATCATATGGCGTGGTGGAATGACTGTTCCAGTCAACCTAGATCTGAGAAAAATGACCGTTATGTCAAGAACGACCATTCACGATTATGGAACGCCCGTCCCTCTGGGTTTTGCAGACTTTATCAGAGTTGCATTAAATGCTGCAACGGCTAATCTTTTTAGGGTTATAAAAGCTCGACGTTTTTAGGGAAAGAGAAAGAGAGTCATACTAAATTAGAATACATTCTCATATAATCCCTAGAGCTCAAGATCCAAATCAAATACTCTCACTTGTACTCATTTTGTAAACCTTTGAGAGTTCACTTGTTCTTATTGTGTGTATAAGCTTGCATTGAAGAGGCAATCATTCACAAACAACTTTGATTCATTCCTTAGTGGTGAAATCCTAAAAAACTAGGTGCAATCGTGTAAATCTAAGTGTGTGAGACGAAAATTCCTGTGAAAACTATTGCAGTTGTAATAGCCACTACTACTCAAAAGATTATAATGAAATACATATAAAATAACATAAAGAAATTGGGCCCAAATTTTTCTTTTATTAAACATATATACATACTCTTTACAAACATATACATTTTTACACAAAATGTATAACATAAACAAAAGTCATCAAAAACATCAGGGACAGTGTAACCACTCCTCCTCGCACGCCGACATCCATCCGACAGTGTCCTCACCTAGGTCCTGCAAAACATGGAAAAACAACGGGGTGAGCACTAAAATAATGCTCAGTAAGCAAATCCTCTACTCATACTAGCCCCGTAACTCTCTATCTCTAATTCTTTCCTTACAACTTCCCGTTCAAAAACTCTTTGGGTACGTCTTTCTTTTCCTCTTTCTCTTTCTCTTAGAACTCTTTTCTCATAGCTCTTTCATAAATCACGACCCCATCTTACCGGGGGCACGGCCGGGACTCACTCCTGCTCTACGTGACCTCTATTCACTCTAGCCGATCGGACTCGGTTATGCATGGATTCGGAACCCTTGGCCATGTGAGTATATGATCTCTCTCTCTCTCGGGTACTCGGGTATAGCCCTCATCCGCATGCACTCTCACGGGCTACACCACTTCTCTATCTGATACTCATGCCGCGCTCTCAATGCGGCGTACATGCGGGAATACTCTACCCATTACTCACGGGTTCCCCATCGCACAACCTACTCTATTCTCTTTCTCTTAACTCTTAAAGTAGCTTATACTTAAACTCTCTACTAAATCTCAAGCTACTTCTCAAGTGTATAAACAAAGGTGTAGAGCTAGCTCATGCTCCCTAATGCACTAATGAAATGCCAACTACAAGTTTTCCTCAAAATCGTCATTCTGCACAGGTCACACTAAAACAGCCATAACTTATGCTATACACCTCGGATTACTACGGTTCTGGTCTCGTTTTAAAGCTTAGAAATAGGGCTACATCTTCTCTGTTTTGGTCTCAGCCCAGTTCGAACCGTAAGATACTCAAAATTTACTCAGAAAGTTACGGCAGTGACAGGGCAGATTTCACTTAGGCATTTCCTCAAACATCTCAGTGCATATAAACACCCTACGAAAATTACTACTAAACTTCATTTTTCTAGCCATCTAAATTGGGGAAAAACTCCCTCAATTACTCATAATCCCTGTCAAGAAAAGCACTCCCAAAAAGGATTACACAACATCTCTCAAACTTCATCTCAAACTCCATTCTCAATACACATATCAACAACACTTCTCATACATGGAATCAATCCAACAACTACCAAAATAGCTACTCATCTCAACTCAATTTTCTCATAAATCATACTACATACTGATCATGCATACATCTCTACACAAAAAGCTTGTTTAAAACTCAAGTTGGTTGGATTTACTTACCTTGTGCAAAGATGGCTTCTTTAGCACTTTTCCTTCCCTTTGTTGGCTTGTCTCTTCTCTACAACTCAAAACAACCACAAGGACAGCAACAACACAATAAGACCTCACTATAAATACAAGAAAACTCACATCTAAAGCATGAATTCTTACCTTAGAAAGCTTTAGATGAAATCTTTACTCAAAACCCCTCTTAAAAACCTTAGAAATCTTGGAAAATTGGGTGGAGAAATTGAGAGAATATGGGCAATGGAAGAGGCGGTGGAATGAAGATGAATAAGGGCTTTCTCTACACTTTACTCTTTTTAGTTCATATTATAAGCTTCATTTCCCATTTTGCCCTTGTCTTTTCTTGAAAATTCCATCTATATCCTTTGATTCTTTACAACTACACCCCCATACAAACCCAATCTCTACTAAAATTCCTTTTATTTTACTCCCCACTTTTCCTACTAATTAGGGGTAGAATGGTCATTGTGTCCCAAAAGAAGAATTCTCTAGAAAACTCAAGAATCTTTGTTTTAGGCTCTTCGCCGCGGCGAAGAATTTTTCGTCGCCTCGGCGAAATTGGGCAGAACCTACCCGTAATGCCACTTCTCCTCCTCGCCGGCGAAGTTTCTTCGCCCCGGCGAAGTTTGAATTTCCAACTTCACCAAAACTCAACCCATTTCAAGGTAACAATTCAACCAACTCAACATACAAACTCAATTTAAGTTAAAACAATAAACTTTTAGCTAATACGACAAATCTTAAATACATACCTCAAGTGGGATATTACAGCAGTGGAGCAACCTGATTCTAGTGGAACTTCAAGGAGGTTGCCTTAAAAAAGTGGATGTAGGAGGCTTGTGGATATAGCTCCGAACCACTATAAATTCTTGGGCATTTCTCTCTCTCTCAACTCTTTATAATTCATTGCATAGTTGTTGGTTGAAATCATTTATTTCACTTGTTCATGTATTCATTGTTCATATTTATTGCCTAAAAGTTGATTGCATTTATTCTCTCTAGGGTTCGTTTATTGTTCATTTGCATTATCATTAACTCTATCATACTTTGGTTCTTAAGTTTAGTCATTGAACATTGTTTTGATAAATTCATCATTTGCTTTAACTTTTATTGATAGGTTTTATTCTATGAATATTTTTATTGATTCCTATTCATCCCCCTCTAGGAATATTAGCCATATTTAGGGTTTAACATATTTGCCAACTAAATAAATAAATATATGTGACAAACACATTCATTTACACTTATTTATTTGCAAAATGAATAAAATTATCTCCAATTTCAATGATTAGAATCCTAAGTTGGTGTTTTGTTGTTTCTTGAGAACAGGTACTTACAAGAATAAATCAACTCACTTGGCTTAGTGGGCCAAGTGCAAAGTTGTCGACGAAGAGGTCCTGGATTTGAGTTCTAGATGAGCAGAAGACATAAATGTGTTTTTGTTTTATTTACTATTGGGATTTATGAATTTGAGTTTGGGCTGATTTTAAAAAAATGGGTTGTTTTAATTTTAATGGATTGGGCCTTTTATACTTATTGAGTCTAGTTAAACTAAATGGACTAAAAAAAATAATGAAATTAAAAAAGGGTTAGGCTTAATTTTAATGGTTCGAATTTCGGGTGATAAAACCCGAAAATAGGAATTAAAAAAAACTGGTGATGTTTTATTAACCGGAATTTCACCGAAAATGTCTACTTAACTTTCCAAATTTCGGTTAATTATAATCCCATAAACTCCAGTTTCAATTTCCTTCCTAACCCTCCCAATCTAATTTCAATTTCATACATGAACTCTAATAATAATTTATATCAGAGTTTAACATACATAACATTTAATAAATATTCCAGCCATAGGTCAAGCCTAACCTGGCTCTGATACTAATATTGGAAATAAACTAAATATCACAAATATTATAATAAACTAATTTTCCATATCTTATAAACATGCCTTAATTACAATCATATTATATGTATGAAAATATAATGAAATGCAATAGAAATTTACACAGCATAATTACCTTTTACAGACCCAAGTTGTAGTATAGTTTCGTACATATTGAAACTTCCAAATCCAAACAATTTTTTTTTTTCTTAACTCTTTTATTTGCAAATTATATATATATATCAATTTTTTTTTTCTTAACTCTTTTATTTGCAAATTATATATATATATATATATATATATATATATATATATATATATATATATATATATATATATATATATATATATGCGAAGGTAATTGTTTGGATTTGGATGTGTGGTAACTGCTCCAATAATTAATTACCACTTTCCTCACAGGTGCGTCCCATCGTAGGTGTCCCACCTGAGGTGTTTTACAGAGAGTTTCTCCACCCTGTCCTAGTTCTATAGAATTTCGTTATTAATAAAATTTAGTTTTGTTTCTGTCAAAATATTTCTAGAGAGCACAATATTTATAGCAATTTATGATTTGATTTGTTTTTCAATCTAGCATATGTACATCATTTAATTAGAATCATTTGGTTGAAATATATTATTAATTAATAATTATAACTTAATTGTTGAAGTGAAGACTGAAAACGATGCCACTTTACAGTTAAGTGAAACGCAAAGTTTTAGACTGAATAAGCTGTGTAATCTTGTCCATCCAATCTGTCCAGATCCAACGGCTAAGGCATGTCAAAGGGTCAACGGTATAAAAGAAGGGGAATAGTTCATTTGCATTAGATCTGTTTTTAGGGTTTATTCTCTTCTAATCGGGTTATCAGTTCTTGATAGTTTTCTGCACTTCTGTAAAGAATCATTGTAACTTGGGAGATTGATTAGCAATTTTTGGTTAATCTGAGGGTGGTTTTACTCTTGTGGCTTAAGGGTTCCAAGTGAGAGTTCTTAGGTTAGTTACGGGTTGATTCTTGTGTGAGATTAGAGAGGGATTGATCTGGTTTGTTTGGTTCTGTACTGTGTTGATCTTTGTTCTAATTAGTAGTGCCGTGAGCTCTCCTTTTCCGGAGCTCAATGTGGATGTAGATTATCCAATAAGGATAATCGAACCACGGTAAATCTTGTGTTCTTATGTTGATGATTTGTGTGGATGCTTGCTTGGTTGAATCTGGAGTTTAGTTTGTGTTAATTGACAGGTTCTAACAGTGGTATCAGAGCTATTAGACAATAGGCTTGATCGATTTGGAGATTACTCGGTGATTTAGGGTTTCTGAAAAAATAGGGTTTGTCTAGAATTTGGGGTTTTCTAAATTGAGGCTTCCCTTAGCAATATTGAGCCCTAGTTTACAGTTTCGAGTAGTGAATTCATTAATTGAGGAAATCTGATGGATGCAAATGCAACACCTAATTTTACCTCACTAAATTCTAATGCAAAGTCGTGTAGTAACAAAGAGTAAGTAAGGGTCTTTCTCGCATTTGTGAACTTAATTAATTATCTACTTCTAACGGAGTGTCACGAATTATAAAAACTCAACAAAAACTATCAAACTAAAATCAAACAAAATAAAACAAGCAGACAATCACGAAAGAGATAAATAAGAGAAACTGGATTAAATGTTTATTCGCCACCACTAGACATGAATTATATATAATAAAAGCCCTCTTTAACTTTTTACCCTCTTAATCACATCAGCTGAGAAAATACCAAACGTTGATAAGTTCTATCTCTCCTTACTGAGTCGTTAGATTATACACAGTCATAACCCAATTCCCTATTTATTAGATAACCTAGGATACGATCTCTAGATTCAAAGAAATAAAAGCATTAAGTTACGAGAGACCTACTGAATCAAGGCTAAACTCATATGGTCGGTTTAGTTATCTTGAGTGATTACCCCCCATGTATGCAGGCATACACTTTACCACTAGTTATTTAGGTTAATAAAGCGATTCCGTACTAAACAACCTAAATTGGCATTAATAGATTAATCCTAACGATTTAATTGGCCACTTAAACAATTAGAAAAATCTAGTTAGACCCTATTTTCAGAGAAATAATCACATAACCAAGAGGGATCAAAAGATAAAAAGATGCGGATTTTATTAAACACAAGACATGTCTAGGGTTTTGAAATCACCCTCAATCACAAAAGAATTAGTTCTTCATGAATAAATGTGAGAACATCATTATATTATTCATAACAAATAATAATAACAAAGAAGAAGAAAAACTTAGTGAAACTTGGTTGGATTAATGAAGTTGATGATGATCTCCTCCAATTCTTCTTCTCCAAGCCTTCTTTAATCTCCCTTTTTCTTCAGTTCTTGAATATCTTTGTTCTCTCTTTTTAATCTCTAAAAGAATTCCCCTCAAATAATGCTAAAAGACTTATATTTATATCCCACAAGGGTTAGGGTTTTGTTTTCCTTAATTCTAGTTAGTTTAGGACACTTAAAACCTTATTTTCCTAGTCAAAAATGGAGGAAAAGTTCCCAGCTATCATGACTGTGCCGCGGCACTGTACTGCAGCACAGTAGCTACTGGAAAAAGTGTGTCGCGGCACAATAGCTACAGGTCTTCTTCCCGCATCATTCCACTGTTCTTCAGAGATGGTGATGTTTGAACTCGATAACGATGGAATTTGAAAAAGTGGTAAACATATGAAATGTAGCCCTTTGAATTAGCTTTCCAACAGTGTAAGAATCGTCTTAATCCAAATTCTACAGATCAAGATATTCTTAAAATACTGAGGCATGCTCAAGCTGGAACGTAATCTAGAATCTTCTCTTTACTTCAACTTCCATAACTTCTTCAATTCAACTGCGATTCTCGATCCGTTTGTTTCCAATCATCAAAAATTCTCTCGCCAGCATCATCTCTCATCCGAATATTATTTTTGAGCCTTATTTCCTAAAAACACAACAAAAATACCTGTGATCCCGAAAAGTGCCTTTATGAAACAATTAAGTTAATTCATGCGAATTAATCCTAATTTGCCACAAATGATACCTATAAACCACTAAGTGTATTTTCAAGCACTTATCAAAATCTTGTTGAAGATTTTGGTCTGAGTCTTATCAATTCATTCAAGAATTACATTGTCAATTCGGTCTAGGGTTTCAAATTAGGGTTCTTGAAATAGAGTCAATTGTCTAAACACAAATGTCAACCACACGATTAGAAATCACTCAATACGACAGAAAGATAGATTTTGGGAGTTGGAAAAAGAAGATAAAGGCGTTGCTGTCCCACAACAAGGTGGGACTTTTGTAAAGAACATGGTATTTTGAGACATAGAACTGTAGCTAGGACCCCCCAACAAAATGGAGTGGCAGAAAGGATGAACCGTACCTTACTAGAAAAGCTTAGGTGTCTCCTGTTCACTTCAGGGTTACCAAACACTTTTTGGGGGGAAACCTTAGCCACCATTGCCTACCTTGTGAATAGAAGTCCTTCTACTACTATTAATGGAAAATGTCCTGAAGAAATCTGGTCTGGTAGAAGACCAAACTTAAGCCATTTGAGGATTTTTGGGTGTGCTGCCTATTCATACACTGTAAGAGGAAAACTTGAACCTAGGTCTACCAAGTGCATATTTCTAGGTTACCAAGAAGGCACAAAGGGGTATAGGTTGTGGAATAAGGAGACTCCAGGGGTAAAGATCATTGTAAGCCGAGATGTTGTATTCAATAAGTGTGAATTTCCTTGCAAAGGATCTGCCACTGATCAAGGAAACACCAAAAACACTGAACTAGATCCTAACCCAACTGAGAGTACATCAATTGAGGTGGAACAACCTTCACATCAGCCTCACTCCACCCAAACTGAAACTGAAACCCAAACAGAATCTGAAACTGAACCTGAACAACCAGTAGAAGAAAACATTGATAAGATCTTAGAACCCCAACCAGCTGACCTACAACAGTACCAACTGACCAGAGACAGAATCAGGAGAGAGGTAAGGCCCCCTGCCTATTATTCTTATGCTGAACTGATTTTTTTGCTTTGCTTGCAGGTACAGAAGTTCAGAGGACAGAACATGAAACATATGAGGAGGCTTTGAAATCCAAGGATAAAGAAAAGTGGGAAGCAGCAATGAGGGCTGAGATGCACTCATTAGAGGTAAACAGAACTTGGACTTTGGTACCCAAACCCAAAGATCAGAAGCTGATCCAATGTAAGTGGCTCTATAAACTTAAGGATGGTATTTCAATCTCTGACCCACCTAGGTATAAAGTCAGGCTAGTTGCCAAAGACTACACCCAAAGAGAGGGAATAGACTTCAATGAAGTCTTTTCCCTAGTGGTGAAATATAAAACTATCAGATTAATGTTAGCCATTGCTGCACACCAGAATCTAGAATTAGAACAACTAGATGTAACTACTGCTTTTCCGCATGGAAACTTGGATGAGAAAATTTATATGAGCCAGCCTATAAGATTCATTGATGTTAGGGCCCCTGACCATGTATGCCTACTCCATAAGTCCTTATATGGCCTTAAATAGGCACCCATGTAGTGGTACAAAAGGTTTGACACCTTTATAACAGGCTTGGGATTTAGAAGAAGTAATTATGACAATTGCTTCTACTTTGATCTGGATGAAAATCTGCCCATTTATCTTTTGTTGTATGTTGACGATATGCTATTAATCAGTAGATCCAAGCCTAGGATACAAGAGCTGAAAAAGAAATTAAATTCAAAATTTGACATGAAAGATTTGGGAAAGGCCAAGAAAATATTAAGGATGGTGATAACTAGAGATAGGAGGAATAACCACTTAAAACTAGATTAGGGTGCTTATTTGCAGAAAGTAATAAACAAATTTGGTATGAATAACTCAAAACCAGTCACAATACCCTTGGCAAATCACTTTATACTTAGTAAAGAACAGAGTCCTAAAACTGAAGCTAAGATGATAAAGATGAATGATATCCCATACCCAAATGTGATTGGCTCCATAATGTATGCAATGATAAGCACCAGACCTGATCTATCTTTTGCTATATCACTACTGAGTAGATTCATGTCCAACCTTGGTAGTGAACATTTGACTGCCCTAAAATGGGTTCTAAGATACATTAACAGCACATTAAATGTTTGTTTGAAATTCTGTAAGAACCATTCTATGCTTGATCTTGTTGGGTTCGTAGATTCAAATTTTGCAGGTGATAGAGACACCAGAAAATCCACAACTGCCTACTATTTTACACTTGGTGGAAACTGCATATGCTGGAAATCACAGTTGCAGCCTATAGTTGCACTTTCATCCATAGAAGCTGAGTACATAGCCATTGCTGATGTGTTTAAGGAGGCTGTGTGGTTACAAGGGATGATGTTAGCAGCAAACTTGACTGAAGGAAAGGTCATAATTTACTCAGATAGCCAGAGTGCTATACATCTGAGTAAAAAGCCCATATATCACGAGAGGACCAAACATGTAGACGTAAGGTTTCACTTTGTGAGAGATTTGGTAGCCCAAGGATTAATTGAGCTGAAAAAAGTGCCCACTGTGGAAAATCCAGCTGATATGGGGACCAAGATCATCACACCAGCAAAATTCAAGCATTGCTTGAAGCTGCTGTCCATGGAGTAATACAACATCAACCAGAGCTATGTGGGATATGGGTAGAGCCTATTATACTACTGATTACGTTTTCAAGTCTTCAAGGTAGAGATTATTGAAGTGAAGACTGAAAACGACGCCACTTTATAGTTAAGTGAAACGCAGAGTTTTAGACTGAATAAGCTGTGCAATCCTATCCATCCAATCTGTCTAGATCCAATGGCTGAGGCATGTCAAAGGGTCAACGGTATAAAATAAGGGGAATAGTTCATTTGCATTAGATCTGTTTTTAGGGTTTATTCTCTTCTAATTGGGTTATCAGTTCTTGATAGTTTTTTGCACTTCTATAAAGAATCATTGTAACTTGGGAGATTGATTAGCAATTGTTAGTTAATTTGAGGGTGGTTTTACTCGTGTGGCTTAAGGGTTCTAGGTGAGAGTTCTTAGGTTAGCTACGGGTTGATTCTTGTGTGAGATTAGAGAGAGATTGATCTGGTTTGTTTGGTTCTGTATTGTGTTGATCTTTGTTCTAATTAGTAGTGCCGTGAGCTCTCCTTTTCCGGCGCTCAACGTGGATGTAGATTATCCAATAAGGATAATCGAACCACGGTAAATCTTGTGTTCCTGTGATGATGATTTGTGTAGATGCTTGCTTGGTTGAATCTAGAGTTTAGTTTGTGTTAATTGACAGGTTCTAACATTAATAATATCGAATGATGAATGATATGTTCTTAATTAATAATTATATTAAGTTATAATTATTAATTAATACTTATAACTGAATAATCATATGTTGTTAATTATAACTTAAACTTGAAATATATTTATATCTTTTGTAACATAGCTCACAGATGATGTAATGAAAAATACTGAATGATGAATCATTTATTAATATATCTTGCCATCATTTCTTAACTCTCACTCATCCACTTTGCATATTCAAATATATCTTGATAAAAGATATTACTGTACTACATAAATTTTTAACGGTTTTAGTAAACCATTCATCTTTGTCAATCCAATTATCTTAAGAGATATGAGTTTGTCATTGGTCACATTTATCTGGGCCACACACACACACACACATATATATTTGAGGACATTGGCTTTCATTACAAGATATGATTTGGTTCCATTATAGGACAAAAATCATGGATTTTATTCTTCTCCTTGGTTGCTGGAATCAAGCCATTACACTAGAGATCATGGCATTATTTTCTTTCCTTACATGTTGTACTCTTTTCTTTATAAATTGATGTATTTTGTACAAGTTAAACATACCAATCAAATATATTTTCACTACGAAACTCTTTGTTCTTCTTTTCCCTCTTGGCATACTTAGCAACCAAGTTGCTTCTCTTGCCTCTCCATCACCAATTTCTGACATGGTATCAGAGCATTCGTTCCGACCAAGCTTTCGCTAGTCTCAAAGCTTTGCCAACCCACTGTAGCCTAAGTTTAGGACAGTGATTAGCTAGTTATATGGTTATATATATGTCTAGGAAAATTTTGTCAACAAGACGATAAAATCTCGAGGAGATTGGGTTTTAAGTGGGACTGTTTGTGACCCCTTTAGTTTTTCTGGGAATTTTCTAGGTGCATATTAAATCATTTCAACACTTACTCTTATCTTGGGCTATTGAGTGGTTCCACCCACTCTAGCCTTCAATTTTCTCCACCTACAAAAGAGGCACTCAGATTAATGCAAAACTCACTACTCAAGACTCAGAAGCGGATCCACTCTTAGAGGATAGTTATGACTACCAACGCCTTGTCGGCCGCCTCATCTACCTAACAATGACATGACTGGACAGTTGCTACACAGTCCAGATTCTTAATCAGCTTATGCATGCACAAAAACAATCACATATGGAAGTAGTAATTAAAGTTCTCAATTATCTAAAAGGATGTCTAGGGTTGGGTCTTCTCTTGCCTTGAGAAGAAAACTTGAGCCTTATGGCATATTGTGATTCGGATTGGGGTTCGCGTCCAATGATCAGAAGATCACTCACTAGTTTTTGCATTAAGCTCAAAGGATCTCTTATCTCATGGAAGACAAAAAATCAATCAACAATATCACTTTCATTAGTAGAAGCCGAATACAAAGCTACGGCGAAGAATTTTGTAAAATCACTTGGACCCTTGGATTATTAAACTATCTAGATATTCAAGTAGAGAAACCTATCAAATTATAATGTGACAACAAAATAGCAAATGAAAATGCAGCCAACCCAGTGTTCCATGAGAGGACGAAAATATGGAAATTGCTTGCCACTTTATCAGAGACAAGATACAAGATGGGATGATCAAAATTGAGCACATTCGAACATAGATCAACTAGCTAACATCTTCACAAAACCACTAAGTCACAAATAACATTCATATCTTTTAAGCAAGCTTGAAGTTTATGACGTATGTAAACCACCAGCTTGAGGGGGAGTGTTGATATGTGAAGATATTTGAGGATATTGACTTTCATTACAAGATATGATT
Organism: Pistacia integerrima; assembly: GCA_026225825.1. Taxonomy (NCBI): domain Eukaryota; kingdom Viridiplantae; phylum Streptophyta; class Magnoliopsida; order Sapindales; family Anacardiaceae; genus Pistacia; species Pistacia integerrima. The sequence continues at coordinate 13,114,134 of CM047748.1, read as the reverse complement.
TGGTTCTATTATAGTACAAATATCATGGATTTTATTTTTCTACTTGATTGCTGGAATCAACCCACTACACTAGAGATCATGGCATTATTTCTTTCCTTACATGTTGTATTCTTTTCTGTATAAATTGATTTATTTTGCACAAGTTAAACCTATCAATCAAATGCATTTTCACTACAAAGCTCTTTGTTCTTCTTTTCCCTCTTGGCATACTCAACAACCAACTTGCTTTTCCCGCCTCTCCATGTTTTCCTCTCGGTATACTCAGCAACCAAGTTGCTTCTCTTGCCTCTCCATTACCAAGTTCTGACAATATCCCATCTAAATAAGGATGTTGATATATAATTAAGTTACAATTATAGTACAACCTATTTTTAGTGTTGAGATTGTGGAGCCAAATTCAATCCTAATTAGAGTTGGATTAGGACATGAGTTTTCCTAATTTGTGTTTAAGTAGAATTGTTCTCTTTTAGGAATACAATTGGGAATAGGATTATAATTGTATTAGGAATTAAAATATAATTCCTATTAGGATATGGGTTTGAGTTCTATTAGGAATAGTGTCTCATGTATTACCTATAAAAAGGGGTTAAGTGCTAGAGTTAAATATCACAAATTGAATAGAAGACAAAGCCATAATCAGACTGAGAGCCACCAAAGAGGGTTTAGTAAGTGAGCCAATTTGTGAGGCTTAAGAGATTCTTGTAATTTTTCTTCTTCTTCATAGTGAAATTTCATAGCAGCAAAGTGGACATAGCTCTCATACGGAGGTGAACCACTATAAATCTTGTGTTTGTGTGTGTGGTTGTTTTGTGTCCTTTGTTCGCATTATTTTTCGCTTTCAGGGATTTAGGATTTACTAGTATTCAATTAAATCCCCTAACAACTAGTATTAGAGCAAGGTTCAAGGAAGAAAGCGATGGTTGGAGAAGGAGGATCTACACCTGGGATCAAATAGTTTAACGAAACAGATCACGCGTTTTGGAAGATGACAGATTAAAGATCATCTGTATGGTAGAAAATTACATCTACCTCTTCTAAGAGCAAAACCTAAAAAGATGTCAGATGAAGATTGGACACTCCTTGATAGATAAGTATTAGGAGTCATTTGGTTGACATTGACCAAGAACATGGCAAGTAACGTGGCGAAGGAGACAACCACAACAGGGTGGATGAATATCTTGTCTGATATGTATGAGAAGAATTATTTAATCTTAAGATGAGAGAAAGTGCTTCTATGACAGAGCATATGAATGATTTTAATACAATTATTAATCAACGTCGTCTGTAAAAATTGATTTTGATGAAGAAGTTTTTGCCCTAATTCTTATGGCTTCCCTACCAAATAGTTGGGAGCCTATGGGAGCAACAATTAGTAATTCAATAGGTAGTGCGAAATTAAAACTCACAGATGTTAAAGACAAAATTCTCGCTGAGGAGGTTCGTAGGAAAGATTTGGGTGAGATAACATCGAATGCTTTGAATGTTGAAATAAGAAGCAGAGGCTACGATAGAAAATCAAATCAAGGCAGAGGAAGATCAAAATCAAGGAATAGAAGAAGAAAGTCCGGGTTTGGAAAAAAGGTCGAGTGTTGGGATTGTGGCAACAAAGGCCATATACAGAGGAATTGCAAAGCACCAAAGAAAGAAGAGAACAACAAAAATGACGCCGTCAATGCCATAACTGAGGAGGTACAAGATGCTTTACTTTTATCTATTAATAATTCTATTGACTCTTGGGTTTTAGATTGAGGCGCTTCATTTCATACCATTGCACACTGTGAAATTCTAGAAAATTATGTGGCTAGAAATCATGGAAATGTATACCTAGCAGATGGAGAACCTTTGGATATTGTAGGTATGGGTGATGTTAGGTTGAAGATGGCAAACAAATCTGTGTGAAAAATTCAGAAACTAAGGCATGTACCAAAATTGATGCTCAATATAATAGCAATTGGGCAACTTGAGGATGAAGGGCATAGTGTGTCTTTTTTGGGTGGTGCATGGAAAGTTACTAAAAGAGCCATGGTGGTTGCTCGTGGAAATAAAATTGGAACTCTTTACATGACTTATAGTTACAAAGATTCAGTTCCAGTCATAGATGCTAGTGTTACCTCGAGTTTGTGGCATTGTAGACTTGGGCATATGAGCATGAAAGGAATGAAGGCGTTTCAATCAAAGGGAAAATTACCAGAGTTAAAGTCTATTGATCACAATTTGTGTGAAGGTTGCATCCTTGGCAAACAAAGAAGAGTAAGTTTTTCCAAAGTAGCAAGAGAACCAAAGACAAAAAAGTTGGAGTTGGATCATACAGATGTGTGGGGACCCATTCCTGTGTCATCCCTTGGAGGCTCAAAGTATTATGTGACGTTCATTGATGACGCGAGTAGAAAGCTATGAGTTTATTTTTTGAAAAATAAATCTAATGCTTTTGATACTTTTAAAAAGTGGAGAGCCATGGTTGAAAATGAGACAAACATAAGGGTGAAGTACTTGTGATCTGATAATGGGGGAGAGTCCATTGATCAATGGTTTAAGGAATATTGTGCCAATAATGGGATCAAGATGGAGAAGACCATTCCTATAACTCCTCAATAGAATGGTGTCATTGAAAGGATGAACAGAACCTTAAACGAGCATGCAAGAAGCATGAGATTGCATGCTAGACTACCACAGACATTTTGGGCTGAGGCAATCAATACTACAGGCTACTTTCTCCCCATGTACTACTAAATTACAAGATCCCAGAAGAAGTTTGGAGCGGCAAAGAGGTAAATTATTCTTTCATAAGAGTGTTTGGTTGTTTAGCATATGCTCACATTGACTCTACTTTTAGATGTAAACTTGATGCTAAATCTAACAAATGTTTTTTCATTGGCTATGGTAATGTCGAGTTTGATTATCGTTTCTGGGATGACCAAAATTGTAAGATTATAAGGAGTTGAGACGTTATATTCAATGAAGAAATGACGTACAAGGATAGACTCAACATGAAGTTAGAAAGTCCAAACCTTGAAGTGAAGAAGCAAGAGGTAGTTCCTTTGAAAGACTTCCCAAGAAATGACATGCAAGACAATGACCAGGAAGATCAAGATAACATAGCTCCAGAAGTTGAACCACAAACACCCGTGTTTGAACCTAAAAGATTTTCTAAGACCATAAGAACACCACAAAGGTACTCCCCTTCGTTGAATTATATTTTACTGACTGACGGTGGTGAACTAGAGTGTTACGAGGAAGCAATACAAGTTGATGACTCAATCAAGTGGGAGCTAGCTATGAAGGATGAGATGGACTCAATATTAATAAATCAAACATGGCAGTTGACTGAGCTACCATAAGGGAAGAAGACATTGCAAAACAAGTGGGTTTATCGAGTGAAATATGAACATGATGGCAAGAAACGATATAAAGTAAGACTAGTTGTGAAAGGATTTTAGCAAAAAGAAGGCATTGACTACACTGAAATTTTCTCTCCAATTGTTAAGTTGACTATAATAAGAACATTACTTGGGTTAGTGGTAAAAGAAGACCTTCATCTTGAGCAGTTAGATGTAAAGATGACGTTTCTTCATGGAGAATTGGATGAAGAAATTTATATGCAGCAGCCACAGGGTTTTAAAGTACAAGGAAAGCAGAGAATGGTATGCAAACTTCAAAAGAGCCTATATCGGCTAAAACAGGCGCCTAGACAGTGGTACAAGAAGTTTGATGGGTTTATGTGTAGTAACGGTTTCCTCAGATGCTAAGCAGACCATTGCTGTTATTTCAAGAAACTTGGTAACTCCTATATCTTCATGTTATTATATGTAGATAGAGGTGGAACAAATGGGCCGGGTTAGGCGGGTCAACCCTAACCTGGCCCGCATTAAGACGGGTTCAATCTAGACCGCCTAAAAGGTGGGCCGGGTTGAACCCGACCTGCATATACCCCGCCGGGCAGGCTGGGTTTTAATATGTCAACTTGGCGGGTTAAATTTTTTATTTTAAAAAAAAAAAACCCTCCAACCCACTGGGTTGGGAGTTTTCAACTCGTCGGATTGACCCACGGGTTGGACGAAAAAAATTAAAAAAAATTAAATAATAATTTTCTTTTTGCAAATACCCCTTTTACCCTTAAAATATAGCCGTTTTATAGCAGTTGGAGGGGTCTTTTTTGTCATTTTCTTTTTCCATTTTTTTCTATAAATAGGGCCTAAACTCTCATATTTTCTCACATCCCAAATTCTCTCATTCTCTCATTTTCTCTAATCTCTATTGAAATCTCTCAATTATTCTCTTTGTTGTCAATTTGCTCTCATTTTAATTTTTATTAGTTTTTGCAATTTTCAATTCATATTTCCAAATTCCAATTCTCCTTCTTTAATTTTTTATTTCTTCTATATCAAATTTTTTTTTTTTTTTTTAACTACAATGCATAGATATTTTCATCCCATCGATTTCGATGATGAAGGAAACTATCATAGTCCCCCTGAATTTACTAACATAAATGCAGTAGATTCAAATAGTCCCGCTTTCCCAGTCTTAGAATCCGATACATCTCATAATATTCCCTTGATTCCTCCCAACTTGCTACAGCTCCCGGTGGTTCTAGAAGTAGTCCTTGTAATCGTCGTCCTCGTCCAACTTCATCTCAAGTAGTAGCGGGTTCATCAACTGCTATCGAAATCGACGATAGGCACACATTAGACGTTTGGGTGCATTTCGATAAGTTTTACGAGACAGAAAATGGAGTTCAAGTGAAGAAAGCAAGATGCAAGTATTGTGGAAATATTTATAAAGCTGATTTAGGTAATGGTACTAGTACTTTAAAAAGGCATGCTAATAAATATATTACTTAACATGGAAATAGAGAAACCAATCAAACTCAAATAACTAATATGGGTACTATTTGGTGTTATAATTCTGATGTATATAGAAAACAATTAGTTTTATATATTGCTGCAACTAATCAACCTATTAATATGGCTGAAGATAAATATTTTGAAAGATAAATTAAAAATTCATTTTTTCCAGGATTTAAAAGTTATTTTAAAACTGCAACTAGAAATGATTTAATAAAATTGTTTGGGAAAATGAAATTAGAATTAAAAATAAAATACATGGTTGTCATGTTAGTATGGCTCTAACCGCCGATATTTGGAGTGGTAGAGCTAAACAAGATTATATTTGTGTGACTAGTCATTATTTTGATAACGAATGTAAATTGAATAAATCTTTATTGGGATTTAGATTAATGGATGTGGATCATAGTGGTCAACAAATTTATAATAAAATTGTTGAAGTTTTAGAAGATTATAATCTTGTTAATAAAGTGATAAGTTTAACTTTAGATAATGTAAGTGCTAATAGTACAGCTATAGATTTTTTTAAAAATTAATTTTCCTTTTTATGACAATTTGAAGTTTTTTCACCAACACTGTGCATGTCACATTATTAATTTAATTGTGAAAAGTGGTATGAAAAAATTAGAAATAATATTGATAGAATTAGGGATTCTTTAGCTTGGGTTACTAGTAGTAATAAAAGAAATGCTGAATTTCAAGATGCTTGTATAAAATCAAATATGTCTTTTAGAACTTTTGCATTAGACATGCCTATTAGATAGAATAGTACTTATTTAATGCTTGATTCATGTTTACCTTATGCAAATTTAATTAGTTATTTTGTAGCAAATAATAGAGGTCCTCATTATTTGATAGAAAATGATTGGCATATAGCTAAAAAATTTCATTCTTTTCTTCAAATTTTTTACCAATCCACTTTACAACTTTCTGGTGTGTATTATCCTACTAGTCCATTGGTAATACATACAATTATAAAAAATTCAGATTTATTTAGAAAAAACAGAAACAATGAAATTTTAGCGAGACCAATACAGGCAATGGAATTAAAATTAAAAAAATATTGGAAACTCATTCCTTTTCTTTATTGCTTAGGTACTATATTTGATCCTAGAATTAAAGTAGCAGGTTTAGAAAATGATTTAGACATATTAACTGAAAATTTACAAAACGAAGCATATGTCAATCAACTAGGAGAGGTAAAAGAGTGTCTTACAGAGGTATATTTGCAATATAAAAACAGGTATGGGAACCAACAAAGAGGCGAAATACCCGGGGAAGTTGCATCAGAAGAAACAAATGAAGACTTCGACTCCTAGAGTGCACTTAATAGGTCGAAGAGGACCCGAACCCGAAGCACAACCTCCTCTTCAAAAGCACCAACAACGAATGTACTGTCCTCCATGTAGTTACAGAGTAATGAGCTTCACAAATATTTGGGAAACCCTGAAGTGTTACCAGCAGATCCACAGCAAAGAGCCAACTTTGATGTCTTAAAATATTGAAAAACTAGAAAATGTATTTTTCTGGTATTATCTAGACTTGCCTTGAATGTTTTCTCTGTTCCTGTCTCAACCGTCTCATCCGAACAAACATTTAGTGCAAGTGGAAGAATTTTAAATGAAAGGAGGACTAAACTTTTACAAAAAATGATTGAAGTCCTCACATGTCTTCGAGATTAGGAATGGTCGCGCCATCAGGATCAATACGAGGTTGTCGACGGTACTTTAATACAATCATTTTAATTTTGTAATATAGATGATACGGATGAGGGAGGTCTTAATCAACCCCCAAATTAGTTGTTTTGTAAATTGTAACTTTTAAATTAATTGTCAATTATTGCACTCTTTTTTCCTTACCAATTTTTTGTCCCATTGAGTTTTTCTTGGTAAGGTTTTTAACGAGGCAATAATTGTTGTAATTTCTTATTTTATTTTTTGATAAATGAATAAATCTAATTTTTCTTATATTACAATTCCATTGTATTAAAATTGAATTAATATTTGAAATGTTAACAAAAAAAAAAAAATTAATTTAATTGAATTATTGATATTTGAAAAGTTAACTAAAAAGTAAAAACAATTACACAAAAGAAAAAAATTAAAAAACAAAAAAATAAAAAAAATTATGGGCTAACCTAGCTCGGCCTGCATCAAAACCCGTTGGGTTAGGGTTAGTGGGCCGGGCTGGGCCAACCTTTTTGGCCAAGAGGGCCTTGTTGGCGGGCCGGGTTAGGCCTAGCCCGCCAATTCCTATAACCCGTCGCGTGCCTGGCGGGTGGGTTATTTTTCCACCTTTATATGTAGATGATATATTGATTGTGGGGCCTTGTAAGCAGGAAATAGACAAGCTAAAAAGGTAATTGTTAAAGGAGTTTGCTATGAAGGATTTGGGAGCTGCAAAACAAATCCTTGGTATGAGGATTACCATAGACAGAGCCAAAGGTTTCTTGAAGCTATCACAAGAACAGTATGTGAAGAAAGTACTCAATAGGTTCAACATGGATGGAGCAAAGCTAGTAAGTACTCATTTGACTAGTCACTTTAAACTATCCAAAGATCAGTCACCTATAATAGAGCATGAGCGAGATTACATGGCCAAGGTGCCCTATACATCAGCGATTGGTAGTCTTATGTATGTCATGGTGTGTATAAGGCCAAACATAGCACATTTAGTGGGAGTTGTGAGTAGGTACATGAGCAATCTAGGAAAGTAACATTGAGAAGCAGGGAAGTGGATTCTCAGATATTTGAAATGTACTAAAGATTCAAAATTGTGCTTTAGGAAGTCAGACTTAGAGCTACAAGGTTATGTGGATGCTGATATGGCTGGTGACATTGATAACCGTAAAAGTATCATAGGTTATGTCTTTACGTTAGGTGGTACAACAGTCAGTTGGGTTTCCAAGTTACAGAAGATTGTTGCTCTTTCTACTACAGAGGCAAAGTATGTTGCTATGACAGAAGCTAGTAAGGAGCTAATATGGTTACAACAGTTTCCAAAAGAATTGGGTCAGAATTATGAGAGAGGCGCTTCGTATTGTGATAGTCAAAGTGCAATTCACTTGGCAAAGAACCTAGTCTACTATTCTAGGACAAAACACATAGAAGTTCGTTACCATTTCATATGCTTAGTTTTGGAAGAAGGAGTTATAACTCTTGAGAAGATTGAAGGGAGTAAAAATCTAGCTGATATGTTTACGAAGGTGGTTACCATTGAGAAACTGAAGTTGTGTACAACTTTAGTTTGGACTTCTCGCTTGAAGAAAGAGAAGTTGATGCCGCTATTGATAGAAGTGAAGAATTGAAGACTTGTTGAATTAGTCTCCAAGTGGGAGATTGTTGAGATTGTGGAGTCAAATTCAATCCAAATTAGAGTTGGATTAGGACATGAGTTTTTCTAATTTGTATTTAAGTAAAATTGTTTTATTTTAGGAATACAATTGGGAATAAATCTACCAACATTAAGTTGTATTGATATTTTAAAAACACAAATATGGCCTTTTTTAACAGGTAATAGGACGGTCACAGTCAGGACTTGCGTATTTTTGTTTATTAGTAAACTGGATTGAGATAATCACCGACAAAGTTTAATTGAACAATTACATCTACTTTCACACAACTAGTATAGAGTAATATTTAAGAATATCATGTGTGACGAAATTGAAAGGTGATTATACTTTTTTCTTCTATAATAACATAATACATTGTAACAATTCATAAATAGTTCACATTCTGATAATAATTTAAGTTAAAATAACTTGAACTAGTTAATTTCAAATATTAATTTTCTTTTAGCGTAATTAAAAAGAAAAAAAACTTTATCATACATCCATACACCTGGGAAGCTACTTTTAGAAGTCCTTTTGTAACTGTAATAGAGCTTCTGGATAATATCAGGCTGAAAAGAGATTTGTTTAATTTGGGCGAGAATTCAAACTATTTAATTATCATAATAAGATCATCATATCTAGTAATTCTCTAGTAAAGAAGTACATAGAACTGAAGAAAGATTTATTTATTTTTTGTGCTGCATTGGATTCATTCACGGGTCCTCTTAAAATTACCATGCTCAATATTTGTTTATACAGTAAACGAACCTAATTATCCCACACACAAAAAGATAAATAAATTTCAGTATGTACTTTGTAACCCAAGGTACATATAAAAATGAAAGATTTGAAGCCTCTTTATAAATGCGAGTAATCTTCACAGTAGTCAAGAAAAACCCTGCTGGATTTTTTGAAAAAATGGACCATTTGTTCCTTTCAAATCATGAGGAAGACAAGTACAAATTGGATTCCCAGAGAAGGTTATTGACCGAGTTGTTTAAACTTATAATATAAAAAGAAAAATGGTAGAACTAATTAGAATATTGAAAGCATATATTTATGCATTCACATGACAGCCTATAAAAGGTTTAATCACATGGTATTTCTCAGTAAATGTGCCATAATGTTATAAGAATAAAGAAAAGAAATGTCATAACAAACATCCGTCCGTTTAGTATTGGTTATATTGGTCGGTGTTGAAGCCAAGTTGGTGATTTCTTTTATGGATTTTCGAGACTTCAATTCCTTTCAATTCGAGGGGGGGAATCCACGTACTGGCCGCGCAGTTTCACCACCAACTAAATCACCCTTATTAGGAAACAACTTTCTGGGATTCTTTTCTGGGGAAAGAATAATTTTAATTAAATCACTTAACAAATTAATTCTTATAACATATTACTATATATGTTGACACAATTTATAAAAAAAAGTGCCTTGGTGAAACAGCATTATTCTATATTCTTTGGCTTTTTTCTTATGTATACTATCCCTTTTTTTATCCTGAATTCTTATTTAATTTGCCGGTAAATCTTATTTATTATACAAACTGTGTGCCCCTAATTTAAAAGTTCTCGTAAAGAAGGCTAAATGCACAGTGAAATTGCCCAAGAGAATTATCCAAGTCTCTATAAAATATTAACAAATCAAGATACAAAAAACACTCTAAATACGAGCCAAAAGCCCAAGAGAATGATCTAAGTCTGTAAAATACAAACCAAAGCTTAATTAGAAACCTCAATGTGAACAAGTTTCCTTGCATTTACTTCTAATCTTGCACCTTAAAACGGTGGAGTTTTAATTTGGTTGTTTATATGGCTAACCGTCTATGTAGTCTATGTAATAGTAGTGTTTTTGTTTGTATATGTTCTCAAAATGTTTAAATTGAAACTACGCATATGTTATTATTGTGTCACTAAGATTAAATAAAATTTTAACAATAATTCCTTTATAACTATGAGATTTGGATACAACTCAAGACACTAAGTCTGTTATTGACTAGTGTCTGCTATATATGTCATTGAATATTTTGATATTTCATTGTCGTATCACAGATGATTTATTATGAAGAGTTGAAAGGCTAGCTGTACCACCATCAATCAACCTTTCGTTATAAATGATGTAAATAAATCTCATTGGAATTCATGTGACAATAATATAATGAACCAAAGAATGCAATCATGTAATAATGTAATGGATGTTATAGTAACTACATGACAGATTTCAAGTAGTGTCACATTGGAAGAAAAATGTTGACTGACAATCTAGACACCTAGTAATATTGGATTCAGGGAAGATATTTCAAGAATCCTTCATGTAATGCCATCTTATACGACATTGGTGACACTCTTCAAATATTTTTTTGGTTTATTTATTTTTTCAGACCTACCCTTCAATTAGATAAGATGTTTTATACATTAATATACCATTTAATCCTATGATTTGTCTATCTCGAATTCAAGTCGTTGCTAAATAAAAATATTTATGAAGGGAACAAGAGTTCATTATTTAATTAGGCTCTGGTCTTATCAAATTGAACTCCTATTTTTTCTCAATTCCAAAATTAATCAACTGATTATTCACAAAGCTTTCTTCCTCCATATGTACAATTAGCAGAAAAAAATTGTTCATTATTTAATTAGCCTCTGGTCTTATCAGATTTGTTGTTCGCAAGTGATTAATCACACAAAAAATTGTTTTGTAATATCATGAAACTTTAACCATATGATTTGCGATCTGCGTCTCTTATCTAATTAGCAAGATAAAACCTACTTAATTAGTGAATGCATTATAATTTATAGAAGCTTTTTTGGCAAACTTTAACCATAAATTTTTTGTTTTTCATTTTAATGTTATGCCTAAATCCTATTGAGTCAGTAGATTTGTAATCTCGACCTACCACGGTCCAGAAGTGAATGATCATTTTGTGGTCATAAATTTTTCTATACCAACTTTCTTTTCCTTAAATTCAACCCTTTTGCTTGTTATGAAATTCCTTAAACAACAAAATTTGTTTTGATAGTTGAAATGAATATTGCCTAATGAACAATCACACGTACAAGAAATATAAAGAGCAGAAAAAGGAAAAAATGACAGGACAATTGTAGCACTTTATGTGGTTTCACTTAAGTGACTTCGTAGTGGAACATAATTGAGGAGAAGATCTTTTGTTCTTCAATAGACAACTCTTTAATTTCACTCAATAAAGAAAAAAAGAAATCCTTTTTTGGTTCTTACACATTTACAGCCTATGGAAAATATAATCACTCTTTTATCTTTATTCAATCTTGTCATTTATGTCACAGTCTCCCCTTTTGTGATCCTATTCTCTTATAATATGTACATATAACTTTTAATTTAACTGTAGCACTAATATTCGTATTCCTTATACAAAAAGAAATTTTCTCAAAGAAGTCAAAATTTAAGAGTGAAAATATAAAAAACAAGAAACCCACAAAAAGGAATATATCCTTCCCAAAAAGAGATTAAAAGAAATCCCAAAAAGCAGACAAAATAAACTTACAAAAGCATGCCAAAATTCGTTTCTAATAACCAGTCTAATTTTTTATATGTTTAAATAAGACATGAAACTTCAAATCATGTTTCAGTAGAATAATCACTTTAAGTGGGCAGTTTCTATTGTTCTCCCCCTTCTCATTTTTGATACAACGTACCTAGCTAATTTAAAACTGAAGTTTAAAATCTTTAATTAAATTCACAGTATCAAGAATTTTGAAAAATTCTCGAGAAGACCGACCAAGTAAAATTAAATTAAATTAATAATAATAATAATAATAAAAACATATGAATAGATAAAACAAAGTCAAACAAAAAATCAAGCTCTAGTGATCATAAATTGACAATGTAAGTAAGAAGAGAAAGTTAATATTGAATTAATCCATATATGATCACCGATATGCAATAGACGACTTTTAACATTTATAATAATAAATCAACTCAAATAATACAGCTGATTTGACTCAAACTTAATCTAGTAGAGACAACGTGGGACCAATTAAGTTTCAAGTTTCTACCAAAAAGAAAAGTAAAGTTCATATGAAGCTAATATGCCAATTGTGAAAGCTCAAGTTTTCACATTGTGCAAGAAGCAAGCATATCATAAAATCAAAACATATCAAGAACGAAGATATATAATATATTCCATACTTTTACTAATTACTTCTAAATAAACAGCCCATACATTATATTGTTTCCTTGAAAAAGGAATTTTTAGATCATGCAATATATATATATATAATTAAATTAAGCTTGGGTGGCTTCCTATATAAAACAAAGAGAAACGAATGAATTAAAAAAAAAAAAAAAAAAAAGAACATATAGAACATACAATAACTTATAATCTTTTTTTTTTTTTTTGCTTGAGCTTTGAATTATTACAGAATAGCAGCCCTAGTATACTGGAACATCACATATAGAGGAAGCTCCCACTTGTTTCAGCTTTGATTCTTGTTTATGCCGGTCTTGAAACCTGTAACCAAAATTTTACTTTCTTTGTAAGCTGTTTTGGTAGATTCCATGAACTACCCAACCCACCACAAGTGAAAAATAAAAAATAAAAAATTATAAAAGCAAACGGGTTTCGGATAGAGAAACTCCCATATCTTTCTTAAAATAATTAAATTAGAGTATCTAGTACCACTTAAACTTTTCAAAACCGTATTTAGACGCTCTAATTAATGGAATCTTGAACTGATTAATTAAAGTACAAAAAAATGATCTCAACATTTTTTAATACTTAATTTATAACATGAAGTATGAATGTGTAGATTGAAAGATTTCATACCAAAAATTCCCTCTTATACCCAGATAAAGCTAAATATAAGTACAGTTTTAAACTATTAAATAACCTGTTTATAGCTGAATTTGATCTCATCAGAAGGAATTCATGCAAAAGGAAAAGAAAAAGAAAATCTAAACTCAAATTATTATAATTACTTATAAAACAATCTGATTGCAACAAGAAGAGAGAGCTAATGCCCAATAATTAAGATACAAAATTGAGGCCAAACCAAAAATTGAAAAAAAAAAAAAAAAGAAGAAGAAGAAGAAGAAGAGGAAGAAGAACAATAATTAGTAGACTGAAAAAAAATACATGTTTTCAAGAAATGGTTACCAGGAAATAGCTTTCACCATGATGCAAACTCTGCATTAAGAACCCAAATTCATTAGTAGGAACTGGCACACCAGAGGAATGAACCAAAATTACATCTTGGCCAAACACTGCTTTCATGTCAAGTGGCCCCCTTGGAACTTCTGTTGGCACACCATTGATAAAAACTGTGATAAATCCTGTTTTACACACACACGCGCAGAAAAAAAAAAGTCAATCAATCAATTACAGGGAAATTTAGTACTTCAATTAACTTTATTCCCACGTTTTAATTCAGTGATTTAGTGAAAACAATAGGAAAGAGCTGATTTATATGTTATTAATCATTTTTTTGTCTTTTTTTTTTAAATCTCAATCTATTAGGAAAAACTAGCTGAAGAAAATGAAAAAGATTAGAAATCTAATGGACTAACACATCCATGCATTTAATTACCAGATTGATATTGCAAATTGGAAGTTTCTGAAGGGCATAATATTGAAGTTACACTGGAGTTCTGTTCAATTTCTTGGAAACCCATTTGACCAGACACTGAGAAAAGATTCTCCGCACCATCATCACCCATAACTCCACAAGAAGAAGAAGAACCAACAAGAAAATTAGATGGAGTTGAAGCAAAAGCTGGAGACGTGTTGAAGCCCATAGGAGCATAGCTATTTTCGTATTGAATTGCACCACTCGGTTGCGGTTGATTTCTTTGTTCTCCAGCATTAAGGCTCGCCTGTAACTGGCGTTGTCGGCGGCGAGATCTTGATCGTCTATTTTGGAACCAATAGAAGACATTTGCATCGCCAACAGAACCAAATTTTTCAAGCAACTTTCGAATCCTCACAGTTTCATCTTTTGGAGGGTTTACCATGCCACTGTTGAAGATGGATTCAAGAATGAGGATTTGTTCAGGCTTTGGAGTCCACCTAGACCGCACTGGTTCACTTCTCTCAGAGCCGTGACTAGGACTGTTACTGTCTTGGCCTCGATCTTCCATTACTGTTGTTGAAGAAAAATTAAAAGCAAAAAGAAAAAGAGAAATATTCTTGAAGCTGAAACCTAGGTTTAAAATATAGGAGAAAAGTTAAGCACATGAACCTACAGTAAAGTGCAACACAGGTGAAGCTATATAAAAGCTTTCAAGGAATGTTACTTTTGTGAAGTTACTAAATCATCCCCATCTAGCTAATGTGAAAATTAATTATACTTGTTAGCTTATCATTTTGCTTTACAATCATCACCTCTTTTTTTCTTTTTTAAATTATTTTTTTTTTCTTATTATTTCTAAAATTCCAAGTGTTCAACTTTTTTAGTTTTATATCTCCTTTTACATAGATACATGTCTACACGTGTGGTTGTATAAAGCTTTTATAGATATTAGTGAAAATTGTCTTGGAACTTCCTCTACTTTTTGGTTAAAAGTTTCAAATACACCTGAGAGGATTTTAAAATTTAATTATCAGAATACCTTTTCTACCTAAATTTTGTTTATTCAAACTTCTTTTTAGTTAAAAAAAAAAAAAAAAAAAAGAAACAATTGGAATAACTTTCATCATTCACACAGAGCCATCTCTATATACAAGATGCTTCAAAATGAGAAACTTGTCATATAGCCTCTCTGGGGTTATTGTTGAATTGATGAAATTCCTTAATTAAAAGACAATAAAATTAATGTAAATTCCACGGATGATAGATGGAAGTTTGCATGGTAAAAACAGAGAAAAGAGTGGTCAAAATGGTAAAAAGAGGAGTGTGAAAGGTGGAGAAGGATACTAGGGTTTAGGGTTGGGGAAGTGCATGTGAAGGAATGCATGGAAAGCTGGGTCGCTGAAAGGAAGAGGCAATATTTTAAGATATATGTAACAAATAAATTAAAGAGGAAAAATACAAAGAAATGGTCAAGAAACCGTGCAATAATTAAATAGCAGTGACGTTAAGCAAACATGGCTTACAGTGGCACTGCCATGCTCTCTGTAACTTTTTATATTAAACGAGAGGAGGGAAAGGGGTCTTAAAGGTTGGCTTAAACTTCGAACACTTTTCTTTCTCTTTCTCCATATGTAATTATGTTATTTCATGTATTTTTATTATTATTTTAGTGTTATGAACAAGACAGCAACCGACTCTGTGTTCTCGGGCGCGGTTTTATGTCTCTGTTTCCATACCTTTACCTTCGTTTCTAAGGATTCTAAGGGTCTCTTTAACTTCTATATTATTCTTTTCTAATATATTATTCTTTAGTTTTACAGTTCGGTGCTAAGATATCATTTTATAATACACAAAAGAGATGTAAATATTTACAAGAACTCAGTATATCTATACCTCTAATGAATGCTAAGGAAAGTTTTGTGTTGTATAAATATAGGGAAAAATATAATGATCGATGTTTAATTAAAACCCAAGTATAAATTACATAAATCACTACTGAAAACCGGGACCGATGATTGATTTATAACTTAGATATAGAATTTTCTTTGTAAAAAAGATTAAAAGATGTTAAATTGTCATCATACCTAAAAGCATTTAGTACGTAAAGGTTTAACAGTGTATTAGTTCAATAAAATAACTTAAAAATCTACTAGGAATGGAGAACGACGAAGTCTGGTTTCTATCTGGTAGAAATTTTAGTAGTCCTGAAAATCTTTGTTCTGAAACATAAATAGAGAAACATTAAGAAGAGTATGGTTGAGAGTTATCAAATATAGTTTTATTTATGATACAAATCTTCATATTGTTGGTTGTATTCTATTATGTATAAGTTATTTAGTTTTCAAACACGGTTCTGTTTCTATTTTAGTCCTAATATGGTATTTACACTTGAGTATAGGTCTCCTAAATCGCTCGTTCTATCTAAAAGTTTAAATATTTAAATAAAATTACAATTTAATATGATATTAGAGTCAAAAGGCTTAATTCAAATTCTACATTTCAACTAGATTAAAAAAAAATATATATATCAAATTTCATATAAGGAGTCTTATTGGTATAAATATCAATGTTGAGCCTCACTTGCAAGATTATGTTTTTATGTAGAATGACAATTTAATATAGTATCAAGCTAAATGTCATAAGTTCAAATCTTCGTGTTTTAACGTTTCATAAGACATTTATAATATAGGAGACTGGTTTAAATGGTAGACTGACAAACTATTGAATCCTTTTATAAAAAAATTAAATATGATAATGAACGCATTTTTTGTTGTTTGAACAATGCCAGCTATCCAAATTACGTAATAAAAAAATATCAAAACATTTTCCAATGTTAAAGATTCTTACTTAATAGTGAATTTTGATTGAAGTGGTTGCTTAACATATACTAAAGTTCATGTATTATATTAGCAAATGAAAATGAATAATTTTATATTTCCAAAAGTTTGTATGCCAATTTTCGTATCTTCAATTATAATGTGACGCTAACATTGATTTAAAATTGAAAGGTAGAAAATGAAGATTATTATATATCCTATGTTTTCCATATCTTGTATCTCAAATTGTGTGAAATATTATGTAACAACCAATAAAATTTTTTTTTTTTAGAATCCTTACTTTGAAGAATGAACAACTTTTCCTCACCCCAAGTTTGCCTTAATGACATTTTTCCACTCAAAAGTTTTAAAATACTACCTTTTCGTCCAAAGTTAATATCTCGTTACTACCCAAAGTTAATTCTAATGGCGAAAATTCTCTCTGTCACCATCATTTGAACATCTGGTCTCTTATCTATAAAATATCTCTCACTCTGACACCTGATTTCTCGCCAATTGTCGGCCATTGTAAAGCTAGAGTTTCTTGTTCTTAGCTGATTTCTAATTGATTCCGACGATGAATATTCAATTGGTCATCACCAAGGGCGGATCCAGCCTAATTTTGGCCCACCCTCAATTTTTTTTCTAAAATACTAATATATATAATTTCTAGATTTTGGCCCACCCTAACAAAAATATTAATGTACAATTAGTTTTTATTTTGGCTCACCCTAATAGAAATTTCTAGATCCGCTACTAGTTATCACCATTTGATCCACCGGCCTCCATTCTATAAAATCCTACTTATCCTGCCTCTTGGTAACTCGTCAAATACCGATTGAGAAAATAAAGTGTGTTTTCAATATTAACGAAATATAAACTTTGGGTGAAAAAGTAATATTTTAAAATTTTTTAGGTGAAAAAATATCATTAAGACAAACCTTAGGTGGGATAAAGTCGTTTACTCTTACTTTGTACCCTAAATTATTTGGTAGTTAAAATGTCAACATCTCATAAGCTGTAGAAAGATGTAAAAAGTGACGTAAGTATATTAAATCGATAGCTACATCACTTAAAATACAAAATAAATTTTGTAATATTCAATTTTAAATCACTTGAGATATAAAGTTAATGTATTTATTTATTTATTACAAAGTTGACATATTAACTTGAAGGTATAACGATATGCACATGGAGTACTCTTAGTTCAGTTAGGCCTTGCTGACCTATACGTCCAAATTAATAAAATCCACAAAATAATGGGTAATATATTTTATTGCTCTTCAGTCAACAAGGGGAAAATCAATCTGTTCTTGCAAAAAATTTTCAAATGATTCAAATTGTAATAAGGCAAATATTCTATAGAGGGGAAATTATATATTAAAGTTCGTGGGAGATTTACAAATTGAAAGTGAATTTCATTCTAGTTTTAAACAAATATATTGTATTTTTCTTGTAAATCAAAGAATTATATCTTATGACTCGATCTATATTCGAGGTTTATGCTTTCGGCATTTTAATTTTTTTTTTTCCTGGTAGTACAGTACAATCTAATCTTTTGTTTTAAAACTTCTATGTACTTAAATAATTTTTTTAATATGACCGTACATAAAAAATATGTAATTGACTGTAGCATTTGCTGATTCAATTAATCTGAAAATCACAGGCGTATTCAAACTATTATAAATTCGGATTAAACTATTAATATAAAATGCTTTGACAGTTATAACTCTTGAAATCTAATATGTTAAATATACAGCAAATTCATCAAATGAAGCAATAAACATATACCGACCGCATTATCATATAATAAAATGAATAAATGAAGGCATAAATTTTGTCAAATTCTAAGTCTTAGAGTGTGGTGTTTTTTTTTTGAAGGAATTATTGATAATAATAATAATAAAAAAAAAAGAAATCCAAAAGGAACCGCATAGTTTGATGATTGATGATAGGCTAAAACACACACATACACGCACATGTTAAAAGTCGAGCAAATCAAAGCGAAAACCCTCAACACATGTGCCCTAAAAGCAGAACCAGATGTTGGTCGGTGTCTCCTAGAAGAAGTCTCAAAATTCCTCAACAAATATTATTTCTTAATTCATGAAAAAGACTTTATTACATAATAATATTAACAATTACTTTGTTGCAGCCTTGTAGTTACTTATGTCTAATGCTTTTACATATGAAGTTTGGTAGGTTGCCCCTTCTGTCATCTTTACAAGGTTTTCTGGGGTTTTGGACTTTAGCCACAAATGGAAATCTGCCTACTCAGTTACAGTGAAAGGAATCTCCTCAGCTTTTTTTCTTTTATTTTACTACTCCCGCTGTCATTTCGTTAATTTTCTACTCACTCATAGTCATTGATTTGATGTAACTGAAGCACCACTTGTGCTCACTAAATACTTTACTCTTTGTCTTCATTATATGATGCTCAGTTTCATCATAAGTCACACTTCATGTTTGTTTTCTGCAGTCTGATTAATTTAGAGTAATATTTGTAGGTTCACTATGATCGATCACCAAGTACACTTGGTGTTTACCAAATTATTATGTGAAAAGTGAGAGTTTATTTATGTGAAGTTTATGAAATAAAAATATAAAACTTGTAAAATATATTTATACAAGGCTGTATAATAACTAGAATCAAGAAGTGGTTATTAATTTTTTTTTTTTAATTTTATCAAATAGCATATTTATACATACGGAGACATAGTGAGATATGGCTGTGTGGAGAAGATTTGAATTTAATGAGAATAATATTTACATAAAATACTTGTTCGGATAATCTAAATGCTATCTTTCAGAACTTCAAAACAAGTATATACCATGGATATATTAACATTAGATTAATTAACTTTCTATTTGATAAATTGCCTTCGTTATTTCCTCAGATATTGCCTACTTCTCATCGAACGGACGTTTTGGCAAAATTCATAGACAAGTTTCAAATATGAAAGGTCCTAGCTAACTCCTATATTGACAGATTTATAGTGTGAAAAAGGACTATATAGCTGAGTGGCCATCGTCTTAAATACAATATGAAGATTGACCTAACTCATTATTATTATTCTATTTTGTATGAAGAAAACCCTCCATGTATTGGATACGATAACTTAGATGGTAAAAAATGTCATGTTAACAAGGATACCTCATCTAATCTTATATGGCTTCAGCATATATGATGTAAAACAACTGATTCGATAATCTTTAAGATTTTTTATGAATTGAATCAAATGAAAAATCAAAATTAATAAAAAGTGTTTAATATTGAAAAGACTCTTTTGGCTAGTTGATAATCCGTCGCAAATGGGTACTAATTGATTTTGTGTCATATATAGATTCAAACGTTTTCTTCTTTAAAATTCCCGGAGTTAGGGGTCCCTCAGCCCTCAACCAAGAGTGGCTGCCGCCAGTGGACCTTTGATAAATATTGAAACTTCTCCGAGCTCTTGTATTTTAACAAAAAGATAAGAATCTAGCTCCGTGAAATTTACCTTTATTATCAGCTTTTCACTTTATATCAATATCGTTCATCATTACCACATACAAAATGTTTGTTGACATTCATTCCACGAATATTGTTGATGCTCTTACCCATATAATTATGTCTCCGGTAATTTTATTAATGTAGCGCCATCTTTACTCTAGGCTATCTAGAAATTGCCAACATTAATTTATAAAGTTCGAGTAGAAATTCCCAAGTCATTATTATGTTTAATCTTTAGTGCTAGGAAACACTCCCTAATTTTAAAGAATCATATTGCTTGCTAGCTAGCTAGATATTTTTTTTTTTTTTTTTTAAATCTACTGCTGGTGCTGTAGTACTTGTTGCTATTTGGGTTCACATTTGTTGTAAATACTAAGAAACATATGGGAAATGCACCAAAAAAATAATACTACTACCTTTCTTTTAAATAATTTTAATTTCAAAATTTGGAACATGAGACTAGAGAGGTTGGGTAGACCTTATAAAACAATTAGAATTTTGAATAGAAACGAGTAGAACTTTATGTTACAAGAACTAATGTACGTAACTTAATTTCGTAATCAAAATGAATTATTGAAGATGTAGATTATGCATTTTGGAAGCCAACTGTTTTCATGCACAATTCTACTACGTATATTAATGATTTAAACCCACCTGATGGATCTCTCAATACGGCTGTACCAATCAATTACTTAATACTTTATGCTGAAAAAGAGAATTTGGGTTAAACAATTAGAGCAAAAGAAAAATGACTGTGAAAGAGAGTACAAAGAATATGGGTTAAGGCTTAGGTGTCCCCGTAAATTGTGTTATCTTTTCAGTTCTTGTAGAGCTAAACCCAAACCCTCACCCCTAGGCATTGGGCGTTTTTCATGATTTATGTGTATAAATATTATTTTGATAGAGTGATTGCATGATTACTTTGGCGTCATTGTCTTAGAATATCAATCTGTGTGCATATTATTCCATGGCTGCTCTTTCTAATCAATAAGAAGTCTGTATATATAAAATAATCCTTACATCAAATAACACCTCCAAATATATTAACAACATTGCAATTATAGTTGATAAAGATGATTCAGCTAATTGCTTGTTTGGAATTTTCAGTGGTTGTAATACTGAGTTATCGAAAGAAGAAAAATTTCCATGCTTTTCTTCTAATCATGTTTCGTAGGTAGAATAATACAAGAATAAATATGTTTGAATTTAGTGTTTGTTATTAAAGAATAAAACATTATCTACTGAAATTGTATTATTGGCTCAAATCTCAGCTTTTGCTCACACATAAAAATAAGAATAGAAGTAAAAAAAAAAAAAAAAAAAAAAATAATAATAATAATAATAAGTATGCAGATTAAAAAGTTACAACATATATACAGTACATTAGCATTGACTTTGTTCCTCATAAATAGGTTAGATTTTGAACTCCAAAGAATTCTCGATGCTGGAATTTCTCTACGGGATGGAGATCGGGATGTTAATTTAAAAGGGTTGGAACATAAGATATTCTTTTACCATAAAAAAGATTTAAAATGTACTACTAGATTATGATAAATACCAACATAAATTAACCTTAATAACAGATATATGAAAGCACAAAAATAATTAAATTTTAAGGCATTTCGCTTAAAATGCGCAAAGCCATTTTAAGGATCTAACCAAAGTTCTTATATTTTAATTAGAAATGAAAATATAGTTATTGAAAGCAAAAAAAATCAATATCTAGAATATTGCAAACAAAAAGGTGAATAAAATGAAAATTATAAAAACCAAACAAAATAAATAATCTCAATTAAAAACTGGTCTGATTAAAAAAAAAAGAGAAGTGATTTTTAGCCCATACCTATTTGATCAACATCCCCCACTTTTGACAGTTTGTTGTGTTGACAAGTTTAACCTTAAAGACAATTATGATAAAGAACATTATAAATTCTAACTACCCTCCTGCTCTATTTTAAAATTAAAATTTTTTTTTTCTTACATAAATCCTAAATCTAAATTATCATAATCATTGAAATTGTTTGTTAAAACTGATATTTTGATTCTAAAATTGAAATTGGAGAAAGGGATGCAAAGAAAAGATCAAATTAAGGTTTGAAGGGTATTTTGGGTATTAAATAAGGTTTGAAAAGTTGTTACTAAATATAAAATAAATACATTTGATAATGGTTATATGGTTACTAAAAAACACTTCCCTAAAAAGAATCTTAAGAAGTTTCAATTGGGCTTAGTGAATTAGGCGATACACTTGTATTATTACTTTATAGAGCCAAAATACATAATAATGTGGAGTGATGTTAAACAAGCCCCACCTTTTCTTTTTATAAATAAGCCCCATTTCCATTTTTAGTAAGGGCAAAATTGTAAAAACAATAGAATAAGAAGATACTAATTAATGATACATAATTGTAATTTATCAATAATTCTTCACTTTTATTCTTCAATTTTAGAGAAATTTTTTGGCAAAATCTTCTTTTACATTTTAAACTAAACAATAATTGTTTTCATAGCCTTGATTTTATGAATGATGTAAGGAATTATCGTCAATGAGAGATGACAGTTAATCCATGAAACTTGAACAATGAATTATTCATATGAACTCTGATAAAAAATTAATGAAGACAAATAGATTTTGATAATAATAATAATAATAAAAAGATAAAAAGATAAACAAATTTTGAGGTACTAAGACAAATCCTGTATGTCAATCTTGAAGCTGAAAATGGAAACCTCTTATCAATGACTTCTAATCTTAAGAGGTCTTTTTTTTTTGGTAACGTTTTTGTATACAATTTTACTATTTTTTATTGCAAAATGGGGCTTACTTATAAATCATATAGGGCTCATTTAATACTACTTAATGGGGACGTTTGAATTATATAATTTTTTATTATTGGAGGATATTAAATTAACGAAAAGAAAGATCACCTTGAAGATTATTGGAAATGTTTAGAAAATCTGTTTGGTTAATTCAAATAAATTAGTTAATAATATGTTTGGTTGGGAGGATAAATGAGTGGGTATGTTATATAGATAACTAAATTGCCCTCCTTTTTTACTATTAATATAATAGTATATTTTATTATTATTTTTTGAATAATTTCTTTTAACTCCCTGTTTTTAGATTTAGCAAAAACACCATAGCAAAAAAAAAAAAAAAAAAAAAAAAGAAACGTTTTAAACTAAACAAAAACACCCTTATCCACCCTAAGCCATTGTCAGTAGCCAGCCACCACCACCAGCGGCCATCGGCAGTGCCAGATCTAGTCGTGGTGCCGATAGTGCCACAAATCTAGTCGTGAAATGGCCAAGTCTTTGGCCATGAAACGCTGATTGTTTCACAGCCAAAGACCTGGCCGTTTCACGGCCAGATCTATGATTGTTTTACAACCATATCTTTGGCCGTTTGATGGCTAGATCTGGTTGTTTCCGACTATGAATATGTGATCCATGGCCGAAAAAAGGCCTCACCGGTGCACGGTTGGCCACATATGGTTGATCGTACGCCATTATAATGACTTTCGGTAGCCTCCAACGGCGGTCGATGACAGTTGGCAGTGGTGGCCAGTTTTGGGTACAACAACATTTAAGGGCATTTCCATAAATAATGACAATAAAAAGGGCAATGTCATCCGAAAAATTTAAAAAGTGAGGACAAAAGGGTCTGCATGAGTGAATTGGGTATTTGTAAATCTTAACAAATATAAGGCTAATTTGGACCAAATGCTCAACTGTTTAGGGGCAACATGGGACACAAAATTGGATTACCTAGGGTAAGTTTTAGTACCCCCCAAAGGTAGTAATATTCTCGGCAACTTACCCCCCAAATGCCACTGTTTCACATAAAAGATTCCAAGAATAATTTTTTACATATCAACTAAACATCGTCATCTACTCAATTTAAAAAATATTACCCCTGTTATCTAACATTACCCTATCCAAACGGGCCCAATAATGTGATAAAGTGATGTTATTTAAGCCTAGGGTGCGTTTGGATCATCTAATGTTTTATTATAGGGGGATGTTATATTAATGGAAAGATAGATCACCTTGAAGATTATTGGGAATGTTCAGGGAAATGTGTTTGGTTGGTTCGAATAAATTGGTGAGTATCTTATATTTATATGTTTGATTGGGAGGATAAATGGGTGGGTATGTTATATGGATTACTAAATTACCCTCCTTTTTACATATCAATATAATATTATTTTTATTAGCAAAGCCATTTCCAGTTTCATGACCAAAGATGTGGCCGTGAAACGACCATAGATTTGGCTATGAAACGAAAGTAGTTTCATAGCCACATCTTTGACTGTGTCACAGCCATAAAAACGTCTAGATCTGGCTGCTTTCGGCCATGGATTAGATCACAGATTTATGGCCGAAAACGGCATTACTAGTGCACGACCGACCAGATCTCGCCAGTCATGTGCCATTACGGCTACTACCATCAATGACCGACAATGATCTTGGGTGACTGAGGGTATTTTTTTAACTTTTAAACTTTTTTGTGGTTGGGGTGTTTTAGCTAAATTCTCAAATGTAGGAGGCTGGGCTAATGGTTATTTGGTAGACATTTGAGGGCAATTGTGTCCAAAATGGTATTTAATTATGGGCAAAATAGGTATAAAAATCATATTACCTGATAATCTTTTAATAACATCTCCTACGAAAGGACTCTGATTACCCCCTATTTAATTAATGGTAAACACTATTTGCAATAAAAGATATCT
Source organism: Pistacia integerrima (assembly GCA_026225825.1). NCBI lineage: Eukaryota > Viridiplantae > Streptophyta > Magnoliopsida > Sapindales > Anacardiaceae > Pistacia > Pistacia integerrima. The sequence continues at coordinate 13,089,377 of CM047748.1, read as the reverse complement.
GTAATATTTTATTACTTACAAACCAAACAACAGACTCTTGAAAAATAAACAAAGATTACCCCTGTTATCTTATATGACCCCGATCCAAACGCACCATTTGTGTTTTCACGCTCATCTTTGAAACCAATGTTTTCCTTTTGAATGTTTTCACAAGATACTTTTAAAACATCAATTTCTTTAATCAAATAAGTTTTCTCAACTGAAACATAATCAAAATCCTTCTTGAGTTTTTCATGATCACTCAAGAGTTTTTCATGTTCTTTTTTCAAAATGCATGCTTGTTTCTTTAAAACATGGTTTCTTGAAGAAACCTTTTCAAACTCTTTCATTAATGACTCAAATGCATATTTCAATTCACCAAAAGTGTAGGGTTCAGAGTCATTTACCTTAGAGTAGATGCCCTAGAGCTAATCAATTATTGTAGAATTGACTATTTGTAATAATGTTCATTAATCAATAAAAGACATTTTATTCTATATCGCGTAAATCATGATTATTGCAATATGTATTGATATATGTCCTTAGAATGGTAGAACCGTGACGAGGGTATCAAGTGTTTCAAATCTTGATAGTGAGAACCCTATGGGCACATATGGTAGCCATTCTAGAAACGTCCGTAGCCCCAGTATTATTCTGAAGTAAGGGCACAGATAATACGGTAAGGCTATCATAGTGTTGAACGACTCTGTCGAAAGGCAGTGACCGATCTCACTTGTCAAGGTTGTTTGGTGACAACCTGGTGCAACACATGGGTGCTTGTTGTAGGTGATTACACCGCAGCAAGTTCACTGGATTGACCCACCAGAGGATTTCATATGGATGGTAACCCCAGTGTCTATAGAACAAATCCTCTAACGAATGGTGGTGCATGTGATCCTTAGACTTGAGATCACCAGAGCGCCTTGTGCACCGATTGGAGTAGTTTGACACTAGCCTAGCGTAGTTCTTTTCAAAGCTATCAATACGGTGGTGATTGGCTGCATCAAGGAGTGTATCAAGACTATGGTGGATTGATAGAGGATTCATCACTCTCAGGTATGGGAGAAGTTATCTCACGGCGCAATTCAATATATGGCAATGACGTTAAAACTGTGGCCATAGTGGGATTGAGTTGTTGTTCTATCCAGTTTATAATATGGGTCATAGGTCCAGAGACTGAATACCTAATATCGAGAGTAACCGAAGGTTGACACTATTTCTATGCTTTCGTCTCGTCGAGATAACGAATGATGAAAGGATCGAATTGCATGGTAACCATATCGTTGATAGGTAGCTACTTTGCTGAATCCGAATCTATCGGGTGACCATGATGCCTTGTTAGGGGTCAATCTTGGTCTGTGTATTAGTGAGATGATTAATTGGTGTTAATCGCGATACTATACACTGCCGATATGATGAGGAGCCTATGGGTCACACACATAGAAGACAATTTAAGATCCAAGAAGAAAGAAGGGCGCTTTCGTCTTTTAAGGCAAAAGGGTATTTTGGTAATTTCACAAAGTGCAATTAAATTTGCTGAGGTCGTAGCCTTTATTTAATTTGTTAGAAAAATTAAATAAGTAAAATTACGTTTAAATGTGTGTTCGCACATATTTAAATAAATATTATCATTATTGTTAAATGTTAATATATATATATATATATATATATATATATATATATATATATATATATATATATATATATATATATATATATATATATATATTGATTTTAATTGAGATAATGATGGAAAAATAAAATATTAAATTGGGAGTGTTTGGCAACATGGGACGTTTGGGTTGGAGCCCAAGCCTATTCCGTATGGGATTAGGGCAAATTGATTAACTATAAAAAGAAAAGTGTATGTGTTAATTGATTGATCAATTGATTACTTCTTGAAATTAAAACACACAGCAGCCACTCCAAAACACTCCCACGGCAGAAACATCTTTTGCCTAAAATCAATTCAATTGATTTGCTTTCTTCTTAATCTTGAAGCCAAAGAGGATCTAGCAAATCTCTTTGGTTCTTTTTGAGATTGTCTTCGTGTGGACTACGCAGGTTCGATCCTACACTTGGATCGGTAGCAAAACAATCGTCGACAAATTTGGAGGAGCCTCCAACGTGCGTTTGTTTTCTTTAAATTCAGATTTATTTTTCTGCAGATTTTATTTAATATGAATTATAAAATTATACCCTTGATCTTGGCTCATGTAAACGATCCCTGAATTATATTTTTTGTTTCCGCTGTGTGTATGGGACCATTTACTAACAGTGGTATCAGAGCCTAGGGTACTGAATTTTACAATTTTTATTTGGATGGTTGATAACATGTATTCGATGATATAATGTTGCCTTATAAAATCTGCCTTAAATCATGTTTTTGAGAAATTGATTAATCAATTAATCTAATTTGTTGATGAACTGCATGATGGATTTTTTGGTTGAAATCAGTGTGTTTGATTAATTGAAAATCCGTTTGAGTGTGTATGATTACTGTATGAACAGATTTGGAGCTACAGATCTATATACGCTCGTTGCGACAATATAACCCATCGCCACAGCGAGCGTTGTCCAAATTGGCGCTGGTGACGAAACCAGTGCTTGCTGTGGCGATATAAACCTATACGAAAACAGCACTCGCCACAGCGATATAACCCATCGCCACGGCGATCGTCCTTCGGACGTGCGCTGTACCAAATCGTTGCGGCGAACGTACGTAAAGCGTGGACGTCAGCATAACCAACGCACGCTGTGGTGATATAACTTATCGCTGCAGAGAGCTCACTTCCGAGTGTGCAAGGGCTAAAATGCAAAGTTTTAAAACTTTTAGACCAAATACAGATCTATAAATTGTCAGGGGGTAAATTGTAATTAACCCACTAATTTAAAAAATTGATTGTTTTTGAAATGTATGCTTTGTACTTGTTTGTATATTGCATGGTTCCCGGTATATGAGCATTAGACCTAAGGGTGAATGTTTTAAAATATTTTTGGGTATGTATGATTGTATTTTATTAAATAGGGCCTGCGTGTCCTGCCTTTCTCCTCTTTTTTGATGTACATTCTCTTCTCATCTAACTCCCCTCGAATGTAAATCGAGGTTTCCAAATTTATTGATGTAAAGAATTTTGTATTATTATTCTTTTGTAAATTTAAAAGTTTTTTAATGTACTTGAAGATGGAGAAAAGAACGAGGCAACCATACTTGAAGACTCGAGATGTTTATTACAAGACCCCTAGGTGACCCACCGATTCCTCTAGGCTCGAGGAAATCGGTTTTAGTTAGGCCATGTACCAGCACGTTTAATTTTTGTTTAGAAGGCATGCTAAGGTTGAATGTTTGATAACATGGCAAACAATGTCATTCTAACAAAGATAATAATCTGATGAGACATTAAATAACAAACTCCTTAACTAAATTATATTAAGTCACGTAGGCCTTCCATCACCATGGTTTTAATCAAACCACTGTTTGTCGAAACCTTGTTCACCAAAGCGAAGAGTACACTTCTACTAGTGGGAGGTTAAAATACATTGGAGTTTTCCTTAATGGTGATGGGTCGACTTAAAATGACGATTTTGCTTGTTCGCCAAAGCGAAGGTTGATAAAAGCATCATAGGCATAGTAGAGCAGTACACATATTATGTGTACGTGGTGACATGTAGTGTCCACTCTACTGATACTGAGAATCACACTTGAGGACAATGGTTGGAGCCATTGGATTGTGAGATTGGCTTGTTGGCTTTCTCACATTTGAGGTTGATAGTGAGAGCTATCAACTGGTGTGGATTAAGTTTGTTGGCCTACCTAATCAATTCATTTTGGCTTGTTCGCCAAAGCGAAGGTTTGAAATGGGCAGGATGGGATCTCGGTCCACTAGGAAAGTCAACGGGCTATCCCGAGTTAATAGTGAGGGCTATTGGCTTAAGAAAAATAGTGGGAGCATCGTTTAATAAAAGACCATATCAAATAATAATGAACTTTATAATAACTTTATCTTTTCTGCAATTGTAGATTCACCAAAATGAGCATTATGAACCTGCGACCGATAATTGAGAAAGAAAACAGGTTGGATGGATCCAATTTCTCATACTGGTATCGTAATCTTCAGATTGTACTCAAGTCAGAAAAGAAATTGTATATCCTTGAAAAGCCATACATGGTTGAGCCTGATCTTGTTGACACTCAGGAAGTTAAGGATACTTATCAAAAGTTCCTTGATGATGCTAATAGCGTTCAATGCTTGATGTTAGCATCGATGACACCTATGCTGTAAAAGCAGCATGAGAATATGGATGCTTCCTCCATTATTCTACACCTCAAGGAGCTTTAAGAAACAAGTGCTCGACATGGGAGGTACAAGGTGTCGAAAGCACTGTTTGGGAGTTGTCTGACTGAGGAAGCCCAAGTTGGTCCTCATGTGCTCAAGATGATCGAGCACATAGAAAGGCTTGAGACTTTGGGATGTGGCTTAGATGTAGAATTACAAATGGATTTAATTATGCAATCCTTGCCTGACTATTATGCTCCGTTCATCATGAATTTCAATATGAACACGATGGAGAAAACCCTGTTAGAACTTCTGAACATGCTTAGAACTGCAGAACAAGACTTGAAAAAGTCCAGGCCTATTTTATTGGTTGCTACCGGTAAACCAAAGGGTTACAGCAAGGGTAAGGCCAAGGCCAAACCCAAGCCTAAGCCCAAAGGATAGGTTGCTCTTAGGCCTGAGAGTGGCATAGGGAAGGGTAAGGTAGTCTACTTCTTTTGTGGCAAGCTTGGCCACTGGAGGAAACACTACAAGGCTTTCCTAGCAAGCAAGAAGAAGTTAGAGGCTACGACTTCAGGTATTTTTTGATTGTGATTAACTTCTCTCCCTCAACATCTTGGGTCATTGACACAGGATGTGGTACTCACATTTGTACTGATGTGCAGGGACTAAGGTAGAGTAGAGTGCTTGCCAAGGGAGAAGTGGACCTACGAGTTAGAAATGGAGCGCATATGGCTGCATTGGCTGTAGGGACTTATTGTTTATCTTTGCCTACGGGCTTGTTATTGGAACTACATAACCTGTTATCACGTACCTTCTATTTCTAGAAATATTATTTCAGATCCGCTTTGGATAATATGGGGTATCATTTTGAGATATCTAATGGATTGTTGTCCTTTAGTTTGAATGGTATTCTATTTGGAATTGCAAGGTTATATAATGGATTATATGTTCTTGATTTAAACAATAAAGATATTCTCAATATATTGAAACCAAGAAAGCTAACCATAGCGATCAAAACCAGACATATCTCTCGCACTGTAGATTGTGTCATGTTAATAAGACTTGCATTGCAAAACTTCAAAGGGATGGAGTTTTGGACCCTTTTGACTTTCGATCATTTGAGGTATGTGAGTCATGCCTATTAGGCAAGATGACCAAGTCTCCTTTCACAAGACAAGGTGAAAGGCTACTGAGCTGTTAGGCATCATCCATAGTGATGTATGTGGTCCACTAACAGTTGAAGCCAGAGGTGGATATTCATACTTCATCACATTTACTAATAATTTCAGTAGATATGGTTATGTCTACCTTATGAGGCATAAATCTGAAGCCTTTGATAAATTCAAGGAATTCAGGAATGAAGTACAGAATATGTTGGGCAAAAGTATTAAAGCTCTTCGGTCGGATCAAGGAGGTGAATACTTAAGCTCAGGGTTTTCAGAGTACCTGAAGGAATGTGGGATAATATCACAACTCACCCCTCCTTATACACCCCAACACAATGGAGTGTCAGAAAGGAGGAATAAGACCTTACTTGACATGGTTAGGCCCATGATGAGTTTTAGTGATTTACTCCTGCATCGTTCTGGGGTTATGCCCTAGAGATTGCGACTCACGTTTTGAACCGTGTCTGAAGTCAAAGTTCTGTAGATAAGACTCCATATGAGCTATGGAGTGGGTGAAAGCCCAACTTGTCTTATCTAAGGATTTGGGGTTGTGAAGCTTATGTTAAGAAATTGACTTCGAACAAGCTAGGCCCAAAATCCTGTAAATGTATATTTGTTGGATATCCAAAGGAGACCAAAGGATACTATTTCTACCACCCAGAAGAGCGCAAAATTTTTATTGCTCGAACTGGTGTCTTCCTAGAAAAGGAATATTTTCTAATAAGTACTAGTGGGAGAAAAGTAGAACTTGATGAAGTTCTAGAACCACAAGATATACTAGATGAAGGACGGGATGATGTGCCACAAGAAGTGGTTGAGCATCATGAGAAGGTTACTCCACAACTTGTGGATCAAAGTGAACCATCTCAGGTAGCATAGGAGCTACATAGATCTGGGACAGTTATCTCGTAACTCAACATGGTGACGTACTGGTCTACCAAGATGATGAACCCAGAACCTACGAAGACGCTATATCGGATCCAGATTCTATTAAATGGCTTAAAGCCATGAAATCTGAGATGGACTCTATGTACCAGACCTAGGTGTGGTCTCTAGTGGAACCACTTGAAGGGGTAAAACCCATAGGGTGTAAATGGGTCTTCAAGAAGAAGACTAACATGGATGACAACGTGCATACTTATAAAGCACAGCTAGTTGCCAAAGTTTTCAAACAAATTCATGGCACTGACTATGAAGAAACCTTTTCGCCGGTTGCCATGATTAAATCCATCCGGATGATGCTTGCAATTGCTCCATATCATGATTATGAGATTTGGCAAATGGATGTCAAAACTGCTTTCCTGAACGGAAACCTTGAGGAGGATGTGTACATGACACAACCTGATGGTTTCGTTCTTAATAGTCAAGCCAATAAGGTATGCAAGTTGCAAAGATCCATTTATGGACTCAAGCAAGCTTCAAGGAGCTGGAACATTCGTTTTGATGAAGCCGTAAAAGAATTTGGTTTTATCAAGAATGAAGATGAGCCTTGTGTTTACAAGAAAGTGAGTGGGAGCACAGTAGCATTCCTAGTGTTGTATGTCGATGACATACTTCTGATCGAGAATGATATACCGAACTTGCAGTCGGTTAAGACTTGGTTATCCAAGTACTTCTCCATGAAGGACTTAGGGGAAGCAGCCTACATCCTTGGTATAAAGATCTATCGTGATAGATCGCATAGGTTGCTTAGCCTAAGTCAGAGTGCATATATTGACAAAGTATTGAAGAGATTCAGTATGGAAGAATCCAAGAAGGGATTTCTTCCGATGTCACATGGTGTTTATCTCTCTAAGGAATTGTGCCTTAATACACAAGATGAGAGAGATAGGATGAAGAGGATCCCATATGCGTCAGCAATTGGATCCATCATGTATGCCATGTTATGTACTCGGATTGATGTCTCATGTGCTTTGAGCACTTGTAGTAGATATCAATCGGATCCAGGTGAGCGTCACTGGATGGCTGTTAAGAACATTCTTAAGTACCTGAAGAGGACTAAGGATATGTTCTTGGTTTATGGAAGGGAAGATGAGCTCACTGTAAAAGGATACAGTGATGCTAGTTTCCAAACAGACAAAGATGATTATCAATCGTAATTAGGGTTTGTATTTTGTCTCAATGGGGGTGCAGTGAGTTAGAAAAGCTCTAAGCAAATCACTGTAATAGATTCTACAATGGAGACTGAGTATATTGCATTGTCGGATGCAGCCAAGGAGGCAGTCTAGATTAAGAAGTTCATTACTGAACTTGGTGTGGTTCCTACGATTGTTGATCCTATAGACATCTATTGTGACAATAATGGAGCAATTGCTCAAGCCAGGGAACCACAGTCTCATCAGAAATCCAAACACATACTCAGACGATTCCATCTCATCAGAGAGATAGTTGAGAGGAAAGACGTGTAGATTAGTAAAGTGCATACTGACGACGTCATCGAGATCCAGCATCCAGCAGAAGCCTCTGTCGTAGCAGAAGCATGACAGGCACTTGAGATCATTTGGTATTAAATACATGAATGATTAGCTATAGTACAAGTGGGAGATTGTTAGAGTAGATGCCCTAGAGCCAATAAATTATTGTAGAATTGACTATTTGTAATAATGTTCATTAATCAATAAAAGGCATTTTATTCTATATCGCGTAAATCATGATTATTACAATATGTATTGATATATGTCCTTAGAATGGTAGAACCGTGACGAAGGTATCAAATCTTGATAGTGAGAATCCTATGGGCACATATGGTAGCCATTCTAGAAACGTTCGTAGCCCCAGTATTATTCTGAAGTAAGGGCACAGATAATACGGTAAGGCTATCATAGTGTTGAACGACTCTATCGAAAGGCAGTGACTAATCTCACTTGTCAAGGTTGTTTGGTGACAACCTGGTGCAACACATGGGTGCTTGTTGTAGGCGATTACACCGCAGCAAGTTCACTTGACTGACCCACCAGAGGATTCCATATGGATGGTAACCCCAGTGTCTATAAAACAAATCCTCTAACGAATGGTGGTGCACGTGATCCTTAGACTTGAGATCATCGGAGCGCCTTGTGCACCGATTGATGTAGTTTGACACTAGCCTAGCGTAGTTCTTTTCAAAGCTGTCAATACGGTGGTGATTGGCTGCATCAAGGAGTGTATCAAGACTATGGTGGATTGATAGAGGATTCATCACTCTTGGGTACGGGAGAAGTTATCTCACGGCGCAATTCAGTATATGGCAATGACTTTAAAACTGTGGCCACAGTGGGATTGAGTTATTGCTCTATCCAGTTTATAATACGGGTCATTGGTCCGGGCCGAATACCTAATATCGAGAGTAACTGAAGGTTGACACTATTTCTATGCCTTCGTCTCGTCAAGATAATGAATGATGAAAGGATCGAATTGCATGGTAACCATATCGTTGACAGGTAGCTACTTTGCTGAATCCGAATTTATCGGGTGGCCATGATGCCTTGCTAGAGGCCAATCTTGGTCTGTGTATTAGTGAGACGATTAATTAATGTTAATCGCGATACTATGCACTGCCGATATGATGAGGAGCCTATGGGTCACACACATAGAAGACAATTTAAGATCCAAGAAGAAAGAAGGGCGCTTTCGTCTTTTAAGGCGAAAGGGTATTTTGGTAATTTCATAGTGCAATTAAATTTGCTGAGGTCGTAGCCTTTATTTAATTTGTTAGAAAAATTAAATAAGTAAAATTACGTTTAAATGTATGTTCGGACATATTTAAATATATATTATCATTATTGTTAAATGTTAATATATATATATATTAATTGATTTTAATTGAGATAATGATGGAAAAATAAAATATTAAATTAGGAGTTTTTGGCAACATGGGGCGTTTGGGTTGGAGCCCAAGCCTATTCTGTATGGGATTAGGGAAAATTGATTAACTATAAAAAGAAAAGTGTGTGTGTTAATTGATTGATAAATTGATTACTTCTTGAAATTAAAACACACAGCAGCCACTCCAAAACACTCCCACGGCAGAAACATCTTTTGCCTTAAATCAATTCAATCGATTTGCTTTCTTCTTAATCTTGAAGCCAAAGAGGATCTAGCAAATCCCTCTTTGGTTCTTTTTGAGATTGTCTTCGTGTGGACTACGCAGGTTCAATCCTACGCTTGGATTGATAGCAAAACATTTGTCGACAAATTTGGAGGAACCTCCAACGTGCGTTTGTTTTCTTTAAACTCAGATTTATTTTTCTGCAGATTTTATTTAATATGAATTGTAAAATTATACCCTTGATCTTGGCTCATGTAAAGGATCCCTGAATTATATTTTTTGTTTCCACTGCGTGTATGGGACTGTTTACTAGCATATTTCAATTTACCAAAAGTGTAAGGTTCAGAGTCATTTACCTTAGATTTAGAGCCCTTTTCCGAATCACATTCCTTGGCCATGAGACAAAGGTTGACTTGCTTCTCATTTGAATCGTTTTCATAGTTAGAGTCATCACTTCCACTCCATGTTGCAGCAAAAACCTTCTTCTTATATTTCTTGTCCTTCTTCTTCCATTGAAGTTGAGGACAATCTTGACGAATATGGCCTGGCTTCTTGTATTCATGATAAATTATCTCTGTTTTGCCCTTCTCATAATTCTTTCAAGAAATTTGATGAATCTCTAGGCCAAGAAATTGATTTCATTTTCTTCCATAGAGGAATCATCTTCCTCTTTTTCATTGATCGTCTTGAGGGCAATTTCCCTCTTTGGTTTGCTCTCTTCTTCCTTTGGTTTTCTCTTCATCTCAAAAGTTAGTAAACTCCCAATTAGCTCATCCATTTTCATCTTGGTGAGATCCTTGGATTCTTTAATGGTTGTGACCTTCATTGTCCATCTCCTTAGTAAGGATCGAAGAATTTTCTTCACCAATTCAAGAGTCTCAAACTTTTTTCCAAGGCCTTTGAGATCATTCACCAAGTTTGAGAACCTTTTGTACATGTCAGTGATGCTTTCTCCAATTTTCATCTCAAACAATTCATAATCTCATAATAACATCTCTATTTTTTGATTCTTTCACTTGACTTGTTCCCTCATAAGTTGTTTGAAGAATTTCCCAAGCATTTTTTGCTGTTTCACAAGCTGAAACTCTTCCAAATTTTATAGCATCAACAGAACAAAAGAAAATGTTAAGTGCTTTATCATTTAGGCTTTATTTCTTTTCATCATCAACCTTATAATCATCTTTCTCTTAAGGAAGACTCGTACTAGGGTCCATGGGAACAAAGTTCCCTTGATCTACTATTTTCCACAAGTTATAATTTGTGGACCTAATATGTAATCTCATTGTAATCTTCCATTGTGTGTATTTTACATTGCAAAATAATGGTGGTCTAGTAGTGCAATGACCCTCACTATAGAGAGGTGCTGATGTGGTTTTCATATCCTAATATGGCAAATGCTCTTAGAGGGAAGGGGAGGGGGTGGGGTGGGGGTGGTTGTGTGAGTAAGAGAATAAAACAATTAGTGCGGAATAATTAAAACCTTCAACTACCCAAATGCTATGAGCAATAAATGACAATAAAGATAAGCAATAAATATGTAATAAGTAATTAATGAGTTAAGAGAAGAGAAATGCTTAGAGATTTATAGTGGTTCAAAGCTTAGATCAAGAGCCTCTTACATCCACTTATTCAAGGAAACCTCTTTGAAGTTCCACTAGACTCATATGTCACCAATACAATAGTTTTCACAGGATTTCATCTATACAATAGTTTGACAAGATTTTACCTTTAGTTTTACAGGATTTCGCCCACAAATATGAAAAAATTGTTTTTTGTGATTGATTGTCTCTAAGCTAGGCTAATACACAATAGGTTTTTAGTTTCTCCTCTAAGGATATGAGTTCTAGTACAAAAGAGAGAATTATTTTAGCTCTAGGGTTTGCAATATTGATTGATGATTGTTGCAGTACTCTCTTTCTTCTTCTTAGTTTGCTTCTCTTGCAATAAATCGCTCGATTTATATCTTTGCCAACCCTTGAAATAAATTAGAGTTGTTGATGCATTTAATGCACTTCTGCAAAGCTATAGAACCTAGAGGAACGGGAAGTCCAACATCAGGAATGAGCGTTCCTAACACCAATGGTCACTTTTCTTTGAATTTTAGGGTTTGGAATGATCGTTCCCTTAACAGGCATTCCCCTATTGCGAATGGGTGTTCCATCTTAGATCTCTTAAAGTCTAGAAATTCCAAAACTTTGAACGACTTTCTAGAATGGCATCATTCCTTCTTGGAATGCTTGATGAACTATAAGAAAAGGTGTTTGTCGAGGTCGTTCTTATTTGACTTGAAGTTTCCACAACCTTGACTTGAGCTCAAAATCTTCGAAGTCCAAAATTTTGACATAAACTTGGAACGGGCATTCCTCTTTAGGTCACAAAGAGTGTCAAGATTCTAGAATGATGAACGATGTGATGGAACTATGTCATTCATATGCAATGGGTTGGAAGAACGGTCATTCTGCTTGGTCTTTCCTTCTTTATATTGCAAAGAATGTCCAACTCACGAATGTGTGTTAGCCTCTTCGAATAAGTCTTCAGATGACAGAATGATTATTCGGTTTGGTTGGTCCCTTTAGAGGTGAGTTATAGCTTGATTGAGCAATTTCTGCATTTTGGATATAATTATGAATGAGATAATGGAACAATGTTGTCACAACTTGGAAAGACTTGACTGAGAGTTATTTTCAAAAAATAACTGATTGGAATGGGCATTCCATTTGTGTGAACAGTCGTTCCACCTAGAAAACTGCATTTTTTATTTTGGTTATGACTTATGTCATACCTTTGCACATTTGTTAGTTCTTTAAACATTCGTTCGATTAGTTTTAGCACATCAAAATACATTAGCACTCAACAACTTTGGGAGTTCAAGAACAAAACATTAAAAAAGGGAGAAGTTGAGGTTTAAATAAAATATAAATATAAGAGATTAAAATTTTTAAATTATGAAATAAGATTTATAAAATCTAATTTTATTCATGGGATAATTATGTAAACACCTTGAGGATTTGCTTAATCTGGAAAAGATAAAACCCCTTAAGTATGGGTAATCACACAAACCTGTTTTTGTTTCATGGAAGATTGAAATATAGTTCCCACCCTAGTTTTGCCGAAAACCAAGTTGTTACCCCTTGAATGCCAAAACTGAAAATACCTACCCAAAATGCAAGCCCATTAATAGAATTTGTGTTCTTACACAACTACAGATGGCTCAACACACCACCACAATAGAGCATTTTATTAAAATACCATATGAAGTTCAAATTTAATTAAAAGGCTATGGAGTTTTAAAGTGTTAATTAAATAGCCTTATTATTGATTAAGGTTAATTAAACATGATTAGTGGTTAATTAGGATTAATGAAGTATTGTGTAATCCTTCAAAAATTATACTATGTCCCCTAAAACTTGAAATTCTTGCAAACAAACCCAAACACCTTCTTCTTCTCCCTCTCGCCATTAACACATCCCTCCCTTGGTTGCTATTTCTTCTTAGTTTTGTCTATATCTTCTTCTTCCTTTGCGTCTTCTTCTTTGTCTACATCTTCTTCTTCCTCCTCATTCCTCTACATCTTCTTCTTACTCTGCCATTAACACTTTCTTCTTCCTCCACCATAAACATCTTCTCCGCCATAGATCCGCATCCTCCTCCTCCTCCTCCTCCTGACATTCCGTACATGTATGTGTGTCTTCTCTTTGTATTTTATATTTCGATTTTCAAAGATTTAATGATGGATTGGGTTTGGGTTATGATTTTGATTTAGTTGTTTAGGTTAATGGGTTGTGTTTGATGTAATGCAAGTTGAAAGGAGTGAAATTTGTTGAATATTTTTCCGCATTGTGGGTAGTTGGGGGTGGTACGACCGATTATAGGTGGAGATGACTGAAAATGTGTTCTAGATCTAATGGATCGCTTAAGCGATATGGTATGTCTAGTATAATGTACAAGATTGTAGATCGCTTAAGCGATTAGGTATATGGCAGAAGATCGCTTAAGCGATCTACTATAAGTCTGGTATATGGCAGGAGATTGCTTAAGCGATCATGTATATAGTAGAAGATCACTTAAGTGATTAGGCTTATTTATACCAGATTGCTCAAGTGATATGTTGGATCGCTTAAGCAATCCAGGAAGCGATATACCAGATTGCTTAAGTGATACACCGCATCGCTTAAGTGACTCTGCCGATGCTTCTTAAAATCTGTCAACCCTTAATATATCGGTTAATAATTTTTGTTTTCTTGCATTATAGGTACTTGGCTATATTAGACATGGGACAAGTTGTTTTGGGTGTTAAATACTTTGGTGAGTGTGTAGAGGAAGAAAGTTGCTGGAAGTGGATTGGGAAGAACAAACAAGTTAAAGCAATTGCTATGAGTACATAAGTTAGTGTTGATGAGTTGATTGATGAAATCATTAGAAGAGGTGGGTTGAGTTGCTCACGTAGTGATATAGTGGTGAAGTATGTTTTAAGCAGAGTTCCTGCAAATTTTAATGGTTGACGTGGGTGATAATGGTTCGAGGCCGATTTTAATGGTTTCGATTATCGATAAAGCTTTGGAAGTTGGTTCAAGAGTAAGTAGTGATTTGGGTGGGGAGGAGGACACTTTATAAGAGGTTGGTCATGTGGGCAGAATGAAAATGTGGACGAGGAGGACCTCGTATATGTTCCCACAAATGTAGAGATTCCTATAAATACAGATTATGCAGAAGGTGTAGTTTGTGAGTAAGTGCTGAGGTTGAGGTACGTAGCTAAGTTATGGTGTATTGCTTGAATGTTTATTGTTTTGCTTTTATTTGGGTTGATATATTGTTAATATTGGTTCGTTGGCCCTTAGTTGAATTTTTGTTAAAGTTATTTTGAGAGAAATGTGAAGAAAATCCCTTAAACTTTCATTAGGGGTAAAATGGTATTTTCATTCAAAATTAGTTGAAATTGTGGGGAGTGAAAGGAGGTAGAATTTCATAGAGAATGCATTAAAAATGAGGGCATTATTGTAATTGACTAAGGGACATAGATGGAATTTTAAAGAAAGAGCGAGGGCAAAATGGGAAAGTGTGGTTATAAATTAAAGTGTTTAGGGTTTGAAACCCTTATTTTCGTTCATTCCACCCCCCACACTCCTCCTCCATTTTTCTCTCAAATTTTCATTCACTTCTCCAAGGAATTTGAGGGCTTTTGAGTAGATTTTCATAGGGTTTTGATTCAAGGCATCAAAAGGTGAGAATTCATGCTCTTTATCTATGTTTTATTTGTGTAAAAGTTGAGTTCTTATGAAGTTTATGCTTAGGGTTAAGAGAAGATTGGAATCCAACAAGAGTAGAGAGCTTAGGAGAGAATATTCAAGCACAAGGTAAGTAAATTCCACTCAAAATCCAACTCAAGCTAAAATTTAAGAATTCAAGTGAGTAGAGATTTCTTTTAAATATGCATATGTTGTGATTATTGAGAAATTGAGATGAGATGTATGATGAATTATGCTTATTGTTGGATATATTTGAATATGAGAAGTATATGTGATGATTTGAGATGGGTTAAAATTGGAAGAATTGGAGAAGTTTTTTGGTAGTGTGTTTGCCATGTAGGTATGTGATGCTACAAGAGAGTTTTTCTCTCATTTTGGATGGTTTGAGAAATAAATAGAATGATAATTGAATTAGGGTTTGTTTATGCACAATTAATGTTTGATGAAATGCCTAAGTGAAAACATGTTACCAAACTGCCCTGTCACAGCCGTGACTTTCTAAGTGAGTTTTGGGCACCTTAAGGATTGAACTGGGTTTAGACCGAAACATAAACGTTGTGGCCTTGTCTCTAAGCTTTGAAACGAGATTAAAACTTTATCAATCCGATGTGTATAACTAAAGTTATGTCTTCTTGAGTGTGACCCATGCAGAATGACTATCTTGATGCAATATTGCATTTGTGCATTTCATAAGTGCATTAAGTAAGAAACTTTAAGCATGAACCATCCTTATGCATTGAGAAGTAGTTTGAGAAAGAGTAGAGAACTTTGTGAATGAGCTACTCTAAAAGTAAAGAGAATGAGAAAAATCTAAGAATGGGTTGGTGCTTTGTGAACTCCACCCGGAAGTTATGAAGAATGGGTTGGTGCTTTGTGAACTCCACCCGGAAGTTATGAAGAATGGGTTAGTGCTTTGTGAACTCCACCCGGAAGTTATGAAGAATGGGTTGGTGCTTAGTGAACTCCACCCGAAAGTCACGAAGAGTGGGTTGGTGCTTTTTGAACTCCACCCGGCCGTGTCTCCGGTAAGATGAGGCCGTGACATTCAAGTGAGAAAGAATGAGAAAATATGAGAAATAATAGAGGAACATAATGAGTAGAAGTCACGAAGAGTGGGTGGGTGCTTTGTGATCTCCACTCAGCCGTGCCTCTGGTAAGATGAGGCCGTGACATACGACAGAAAGTTAATAGAAAAGAGCTATGTGAAAGAGAAACAGAAAGAGAAAATAAATGAGATGAGAAGAGGGTAAGGAAAGAATTAAGAGAAAGAGTTACGGGGACAGACGAGTAGAGGATTTACTTACTGAGCATTATTTTGTGCTCCCCTCGTTGTTTCTCTTTGTGTTTGCAGGATCTAGGTGAGGACGCGGTCGAATGGACGTCGGCAAGCGAGGAACAATAGCTACATTGTCCACTATTTTTGATAACTTTTACAAATGATACCTTACTTTGTATAAAGAATGATTATATGTATTAAAAGAAAATTTCGGGCCCATTTACTTTTGCTAATATAAATGCATTTTACTTTATGTATTTCTATGAGTAACCTAGTATGAAGTAGTTATTACAGTAAGAAAACACTATGGTCCTTTATATAGGTTCAGAGGCAGCAATTGTGGGTAGTAGTGAATCACCTCATGTTTTTACTGATGGATCGGACTTGCGTGTAGGGTATTTATTTGACAACAAAGAGGAAGTGGTGAGGAAGCTAAAACTTGTTGTCGTGAGAGGTAATTTTGAGTTCATCACCAAAAAGTCTAATTCATCGGTAGTGACGGTTGCATGTTATGATCGAAAGTGCAAGTTGCGGGTTTATTGTAGAAGGTTGGCAGAGTCCGAAAAATTTATTGTGATCACATATACCTGTGAGCACACATGTGGGTTAGGACATATTTTAGGCGAGCATCGACAAGCGTCAACTGATGTTAATTTGTCAAAAGTCAGTTTGTTGAAGGGAAAGGTCTATCTGCTAAGGACATTCAGAGACTTGTGCGCACAGATTTGGGATGTGGTGTTAGTTATTGGAAATGCTGGAAAGGGAGACAACATGCACAAGATTTTGTGAGGGGCACGTCAGAGCATGGGTACACAGTATTAGAAGCGTATCGTTATATGCTTGAGTTGACAAACCAAGGTAGCAAGATGACTTTGAAGTGGGACTAGAATACGAGGTTTAAATATTTTTTTGTTGCTTACAGTGCTACTATAAGGGGTTTTGTAAACATGAGAAAGGTGTTGGTTGTTGATGGTTACTTTTGATGAGAAATTATAGAGGTACATTGTTAGTGGCCACTGCACAGGACTGCGAGAATCACGCATATCCCATTGCATGGTATGTGGTTGACTTTGAGAACTACAAGTCATGGACTTATTGTCATAATAGGAATTGCTGTTCATAGTAACAAAGTTTTTGAAAAATTATGGCACTTTCTTGATCTACAAATGCAGAGCAGATGGTTACAGAGTTGCCAAGGCCAACTGTTGAAGACTTATTAGTGAATCAAGAGAGTTGCCAAGGCCAACCGTTGAAGACTTATTAGTGAATCAAGAGAGTTGCCAAGGCCAACCATTGAGGACTTGTTGTATGAGTAGTCTTTCAAACTGATTGATATGGATGGAGCTTGAAATTTATAATAGAATATGAAATTTGTTGTAGGCTAGTTGGTTGCAACGGTTTAAGGTAGAAAGGGTAGGGTTTGAGTTAATGGGGGTTAAGATATTGAAATAAAAAATAATAATTAATAATAATTAATATTAGATAAATGAAAAGGACTAACAAAGATAATAGAATAACCGTAGATCATTTAGTTTTATGTACGGTGTTGTAACTCCGCAAAAACATCTACACAAACAATCTTTTGACTGGTCATTCAAACTTCGTTTAGTCCTTGTAATAACAACTCTTTTTAAAATCAGACTGAGAAGAATCTCAAAAGAGTGTAATATTTATCAATGCTCTGAAAACTTCACCGCCTTCTTGTTCGTAAATATCTCAACTTTGAAGCCATTTTCTTGCTCGAACTCTTAACATCTTTATTTCTGAAGAAAGAAGACGAAGATCTCTTCACTAAGCTTGCATGGTTTTGTAGTTCTCTTCTACCCAAATCTCTACACTTGAATTTGAGAATGATTATTGTCAAGTACAAAGGAAATCAGCCATGATCGCTTAAGCGACGTAAACTATCACTTAAGCGATCACGGCTTATGTATACTGGATTGCTTAAGTGATAGCCACATTGCTTAAGCGATCATGTATTTGAGAATGAAATATTCTAAGTACAAAAGGAAATTAGCCTTAATCGCTTAAGCGACATTGGATATCTCTTAAGTGATCACAGCTTATGTATACTGGATAATGCGTGATCGCTTAAGCGATTCTGGAAATTAGCCTTGGTCGCTTAAGCGATACCATACATTGCTTAAGTGATCTAATCAAAGGCAAAATCAAGATCATCCCAAGTGCACAATCGTTTACGTGATTCTAGGTTTCGTTTAAGCGATCCAGTATATTTAGCCTTGGTCGCTAAGCGATACCATACATTGCTTAAGTGATTTAGTCAAAGGCAAAATCAAGATCATCCCATGTGCACGATCGCATAAACAATTCCAGGTCTCGCTTAAGTGATCCAGTATATTTAGCCTTGGTTGCTTAATCGATACCATACATCGCTTAAGCGATCTTGTCAAAGGCAGAATCAAGATCATTCCAAGTGCACGATCACTTAAGCAATCCAGTATATTTAGCCTTGGTCGCTTAAGCGATACCATACATGGCTTAAGCAATCATGGCCAACACATATTAACTCCACATTTTCTCCTCAATTTGATAACCTTATATCACCAACACATATTAATTCCATCTTTTCTCTTTAATTTGACAACCTAATTACATCAACACATTAATTCCATTTTTTCTTCTCAGTTTGACAACCTATTTGCATCAACACATACAAATTCCATTTAACAAGATTACTAAATAAATTCAAAGTCAAAAGAGGGAAAGAAATACTAAATTGCTCTTCTATAAATCTGAAATGTGTCATTACATGAAAACACAACATTATAAACAAGAAATAAATGTCCTATATACACCTAAAATAAAAGCAACGTCGGCAGCCTCCATCCTCATTCTTCATCATTGTCTTCAGCCACTTCCCTATCCTTCAAAATTATCCAGCACACCTTCAGCATCAGCATTAGCAACAACAGCAGCAGACTCTTCGTCTTCTTCTATAGCACCACCCTTTCCAACATTATCCAGCCTTGGCCTTGGCAACAAAGCATACATAACAGCACAACCTAATTATCAATAGCATGATGCCTAACAACACCAGTTGATCCAATTCAAGATTGTTAGTGTAATTGTCATCTTATGATCTTATTTTGAGTCCTGCAATATCTTTTCCTTTTGCCAATATGGGCACACTCTCTAAAGGTGATCACCTTCACAAGTGTGAGCACTTTAGAGTCTGTGTGCTCACAATGCATCTGGCATATATTTTTCCTTAATCACACATCACTCACCTGTTTTGCTTTTTGGACAATATTATTACTTGTTGATATTCTATTTTGAACCTTTCCACTTGTCCATTTTCTAATCGTTGTGTGAGAAAAAGAATTTTGCTTTCTTTGTGGTCCCAAAGTTCCTTTTCTAAAAAGCAAAACACAAAAGTTTTATTTTAACTTTTTTGTCCCCCCAACCCTTGTCACCTTGTTCTCTATATATTCATACTTTTCGGGTGTCTTCTTTAAGAAACCTAATTACCTCTGATTCATCACTAAATATCCTCTGAGGTTTTTGTATTTGTTCAAGGTTCCTTCTATGCTTTTGTAGGCTTAAAATTATCCCCTCTTCACTTGTTCTTGTGTGATGACTTTGGAACTTGGTTCCATGTTGATGCTTGGATGTGTGCAAGCTGCTATCCCAAAGTTGATCCTTTGCTATTGAAATTTGAGAGGAGCTCAAGTGCCACCTGGTGGTCTCATGTGTGAAGCTTGCTATGGTGGCTTGAATTTCAACCAAAGAAGATAAAGTTGTCGTGTGGAAAACAGGGAGTGTTTTTGCAACTTTGGTTATCTTGCTTTGTATTTGAATTCATAAGTTTACATAGTGGATTTGCTTCTTCTGGACTTGGTCTCATGTTACATAGTGGATTTGCTTCTTCTGGACTTGGTCCCATGGATGTAGGCATGTTGTCGAACCATGTAAAAATGAGTGTGTTCTTTTCTTGCTTTGATGGATGTTTCACTTATGCCTTGAACAACTCTTATGCACAATATGAACAAGCAACCCATTCCGCATAAGTTTTAATCACTTGGTAAAATGAAAACTCTAAAAGACAATCCAATTATTCAAGACAACCCAATAAGGAATGCATTTCATATAAACTACAAAACTCTAAGTCCAACTTCCATACGTTTTTATGACAGCATCAGCAATGACTTAGATTAGGTTCTAGTTAGTCAAAAGGGATCCATATGCCCATGGAAGCACTCAACATCCAAACGCACTCGAAAGTTGCTCATTGTATCGTCATTCAAGCTATCCATTAGGGTGTTGTTCATGTCAAGCTCAATAAATTTTAGTGCATATGCCCCGCAATCAGCACTACAATAGGAGGAAGACATTAGCATTAGAATCAGCTTATAAAACAATTGTATTATTTAAGTTTTATACAAAATTTATCTCGCGTCATTTGTCGGGATGGGAACGTGCTTGTGTGGCCACTTTTCCCTCAGTAGTTCATCACTCAAGTGCTGAAACATCCCATTGTCTCGCAATAGTCGTGGGAATAATGTACATAGTGGCTGCATCTTCGTGTCCAACTATCTCTCCTAACAAATACTCGAGTTGCAATCAAGGATCTGCAGCAAGCCCTCGTCCAGTAGCCAAACGACGGTTATCCAATGCATATCCTTGATGTTCACTATGTAGTATACGCTTTTCACGTTTGCCCAACTGTTGCCATATTTGGGCCTTTCCCCCTGTACATACTACATCATCCTCTCATCAAACCAAAAATCATCAAGGACACCGTCGAAGTCCTCTGTGGCCATTCTTTTATGCTTGCCTCCCCTTTTTTGCACCTCCACCATTGGCCTTTTTCATTACTGTGTCGTATGTACTTGCTAGGCTTTGGCCAAAGGCCACATCGGTGATGGCAAAGTTCAGATACAAAATATCACCATTACTGCTCTGTCGCAACCTCATAAGTGCCAATACCTCATCAATGTGCTACATCAAATTAAAACAACATGATAACTGTCTATTCAAACACCACATAACGGTTTTTCCTTAGGCAATCTGTCTTGTTTTAAAAGATCGCTTAAGTGACCTCCTAAAAAAAAAAAAAAAACAGATCGCTTAAGCGATTCAACATACAATACCTCATGGAAAACATAAGCAAAAATAAGGAAAAATATGGGAAAATAACTTATCGAGTCGTCGAGCTATCTGCCCATTGTCAACATTTTTCAAACCACTCCCAGAGATAATCCTCGGTCTTGCACTTCACATAACCATCACTTCCTTTCTCATTGTAATAGATATAGAATAGTTTTTTCTTTTCCTCATCTATTGGCCTATACAAATTGACCTTTACCTACTCCATTTTAACTTCCATACTTCCTTCACCTTCCTCCTCACCCTCCTATATTTTCACTTCCCCATTTCCTCCGCCTTCCTCCTTACCTTCCTCCATTTTTACTTTTCCACTTTCACGAACTTCCTCGTTTTTTTTCTTCGTTCTCCTCTTCTTTCCATATCGTACTACCGTGTAAGAAGATTTTACGTGCTTACTCTTTCGACTCTCTTTTCTATGCTGAGGTTGCACTTCAACCACTTTCAATACTCTACCAACTTCCTCCTCCACCCTATCAACTTTCTCTGCCACCCTATGAACTTTCCCCTGCACCCTTTTCATCCAGTCTTCCATCTTCTCAAACCTCTAACAAACGGTGGTTGTAAAACTGTCAAAGAGACCGTTTATGAGGTCAACCACCTCATTCTCTCGATGTCGATGCCTCAGCAAATCAGTACTTGTTGTATTGGTTTGCCAATTGGGTGGAGGTGTACAAACCTCTTCATCATTTTCCTCCCCTTCCTCCTTCCGACCGACTAGAGCTTCATCCTTGTGACCTCAAACACATGCTCAAGTAATGGCCCTACAGTTGCACTCACATGCGTGACCCCTTCTAGGTTCTGCATTAGGCAGTCTATCCCCTCATCTATTACATCTTCCAGTGCTGTGAATGATGTAACATACTCTTCTCCCAATTCACCCTTAGTAGGGGTGAGGAAGGGATGGACGACTCCCTGCAATAAGAAAAAAAAATCAATCAAATTTAAGCCACATTTAAAAGCAAGTGCATATTCAAAAGATTAATCCTTTAATCTTACTCGAGCTGTTTGAATTTCCATTTCTATTTTGTCATAGTCCCAATGGGAATACTTCTCGGTGTGCCACTGCAACATCCTAGGAAATTACAGTGGCTCATCCAAAGTCTTCCTCCAACCCCCCTCCCCCCTCTGCCTTAGCTAGGACAGGGACGGCCTCATACATCCAAGCCTACATTGTAAAAAAAAAAAAAAAATAGTCCATATCATAATTAAAACACATATAATACAAAACATATAACAAAAAGCTATTAATATTTACCTACATTGCCCATAGGATGCCAAACAAATTGTAAGTGCTCGGTCTGTCCTTCTTGACATATTGGCGGTGCTTTATCGCAATGTCTTTTCTGCGCAGGGACTCAATGGTTAGCCGAAATGATAACCTTCCCCACGGACAAGCATTAAAGAACTCCAGGTTGCTTGCAAACTGCACCCAATCCATATTAATGGCTTTTGTTGAGTCACAAGCCATTAGGGTGGAATGCACGAACCATACTAGACATATCTTAAACTTCTCCTAAGAGGTATACCCATCTTCTCCTAACCTTTGCTCTAAATCATGTCCTGTAATAGACGTCTGTCCCCTCGAAACATTTCTAACCAAGTTTTCAGCTGCCCTACTCTTCGTTATTCTCTCTCGCTCTTCCATTTCTGGAAATGCCCCACATCTTAGGCCTGCCATTTGTTGGAGTAGGTGCCCTAAAGCCAATCAATTATTGTGAAATTGACTCTTTGTAATAATGTTTATTAATCAACAAAAGGCATTATCTACTCTATCATGTAAATCATAGTTGTGTATTGATATATGTCCTTAGAATGGTAGAACCATGACGAGGGTATCAAATGTTTCAAATCTTGATAGTGAAAACCCTATGAGCACATATGGTGGCCATTCTAGAAACGTCCGTAGCCCCAGTATTGTTTTGGCCAAGGATGTAGATAATACAATAAGGCTATCATAGTGTTGAATGACCCTGTCGAAAGGCAGTGATAGATCTCACTTGTAAAGGTTGTTTGCTGACAACCTGGTGCAAAATATGGGTGCTTGCTATAGGCAAGTTCATTGGACTGACCCACCAAAGGATTCCATATAGATGGTAACCCCAATGTCTATAGAACAAATCCTCTAACGAATGGTGGTGCATGTGATCCTTAGATTTGAGATCACCAGAGTGCCTTGTGCACCGGTTGGTGCAGTTTGACACTAGCCCAATGCAGTTCTATTCAGAGCTGTCAATACGATAGTGATTGGCTGCATCGAGGAGTGTATCAAGATTATGGTAGATCGACAGAGGATTCATCACTCCCAGGTACGGGAGAAGTTATCTCATGGCATAATTCAGTTTATGACAATGACAATAAATCTGTGATCATAGTGGGATTGAGTTGTTGCTTAATCCAATTCATTATTCCGGTCATTGGTCTAGTAACTGAATACAAATATATCGAGAGTAACTAAGGTTGACACTATTTCTATGCCACAGTCTCGATGAGATAACAGATGATGAAATGATTAGATTGTACGGTAACCATATGTTGTGATAGGCAGTGAATCCAGAATCTATCAGGTGTCCATGATGCCTTGCTAGGGGCCAATCTTGGTCTGTGTGTAGTGAGATGATTAATTAGTGTTAATCGCAATACTACACACTGCCGGTATGATGAGGAGCCTACAGGTCACACACATAGAAGATAATTTAAGAATCAGTTTGTGTAAGGGGCGTTTTTGTCTTTAAGGACGAAAGGGTATTTTGGTAATCTCACAGTGCAATTAAATTTGCTGAGGTTGTTGCCTATACTTAATTGGATATTAAAATTAACTAAGTGAGATTATATTTAAATATATGTACACATATATTTAAATGGATTATTATTATTAATTAAATGTTAATGTATTTCTATAAATACATTAGTTGAGTTTAATTGAAAATAATAATAATTATAATTAAAATATCATAATTGGGAGTGTTTGGACATAGCGGCTATTTGGGTTGAAGCCCAAGCCTATTCCGTAATGGAATAGGGTTTTGTGAGCACTATATAAGTGCAAAGTTTTGTGAATTAAAAACAGGTGAATTGATTCAATCATTTTAATTGAAAGCGAAGAAAACACACATCCCTCTCCCTATCTCACACTAGCCTTGCTTTTCACTGAATCAAATTTCTTGATTCTTGAATTTGGTTCTTGAAGCTAAAGAGGACCTAGCAAATCCCTTTTTAGCTCTTTGGGTTATCTTTGTGTGGATCACCGCTGGTTCGATCCTACTCTTGGATCGGCAGCGAACCCAGTCAGAGACAAGTTTGAAAGAGCCTCCAAACATGTGTATGAACTCTAAACTCTACTATGATTGTTTATATTACTATAGATTTTGATTTAACATACAAACTATATAATTTGTGCCTTGATCTTGGCTTAAATGGATTCGATCTATGCTCTAAAATTTTGTTTTCCGCTGTCATGAGTTAGATCGTTTCCTAACATCATTAAGGCAAATTCCATCATCCCAAAACATAGTGGCTTCCCATCCACCACGAACCACATTTGATTTTTTTTTTTTTTTTTGTTGCTTTTAACTGAGTGTAGCAACATCTAATGTGTTGCCTGTCCCCAGCACACCTTATTCCAATTGTCTCATATGTCCACAAAATGACTGAAACAACTATCTTTGAATTAGTCCATTCCCCTCTTTTGTTCACCTAAAATATCCTTTATTCTCGTAAACACTTGCCAACTCGACCTAACCATCACCCTTATAAGGAAGTACGGTATCTTATCGCTTACAACCTCTAACACATAGTCTTTATAATTTATGCTTTGAAAAATCTGCATAATTGATATAAACTAAATATCAAAAAAAAAAAAAAACCAAAACAACCAATAGGCTACCAATTTGGGGGATATGGGCTTCGAGGGCATTTAGGAGTGGGTGTTTTTGGCTTTGAGACGACCAGGAAAGCCAATACAGACCCTATAGATGTTGTTGTGGTAGGTTCGATAACTGGAGATGGTTGGGGATGGTAGGAGGGGGTGGAATTGAGGGGCTGGGGGTTGCCCTTCATATTGCAAGGTTGGCCATAGGCAGCATGCACATGCAGTTGTGAATGGCCAGCCTTGCATTATGCAAGGTAGCCCCCAGCCTCCCTATTTCGCCCCTTCTTGCTATGCCTAGCCCTCCAAACTCCCATAAACAACCTCCTTACAACCTCCCTTGCCTTCCCATATCCTCTGGAACCTAAACAAAGTCACTCCCCTAATGCCCGCCAACAGCTTGATAAAGTGCCATAACCATCATAACAATCAAAACTAACTACTTATCTCCCAAATTCGCACAAACCAATAAAGTTTTTCATCAAATGGTAAAAAATGTACCTTTTCTTCATCGGCATCCTCCTCCTCGCCTGAATTCTTGTCGGCGTCCTCCTCTTCAAAACCATTTTCAGATATTCCTGTTTGTTCTTGTGCCACAATTATGTCTTTTGCTGCTAGACCACCTTCACTCATTGAATGATCCATCGGAGCATCTTCTTCGACAACCTTTGAACAGCCACCGTCATTGGACCATAGAATTTGGATTTGGGTTGGATTTTCCTCCTCTTTGTTAATATTAGCCATGATTTTTGTGTAACTAACAACGATACAAAGATTTAAGATCAAATATTGGTCAGAAATTGGGAACTTTAATCGCCAAGAATTGTAGAGAGATGGAGTGTTTTCGTCGGTCGTTTTTTGGGTGCCCTCCTTCGATTAAGCGATTTTGAATGTGAGGGGGGTCGTTTTTTAATTTCCATAATTTAAACAAATTTCCATTAATTAACTATTACTCGTATAGGTTTCAATCTTTTCACTCTAGCCCTTTTTTTTGCATGTTTAGTTATACTTAAGTGTGCCACGTCAGATTTTTAAGTTAAAAAAAAATGGAAACTTTTTTTAGGGTCATTTTTTTAATTCCAAAGTTGGGATGTCTACCAAGTTAAATTTCCTCCCATCACAATTGACTCCATCTCTATTACCCCATAGCAAAATTAAAACAATCTCAACACAACCCACACCATCGCCACAACAAAGTCCACCTATACCATCCCACCAACAAATAAAACAATCCCAACTTCAAACCTTCAACCAATTTTAACAAACAAGCAAAAGAATTTCTTCTTTCAATTATCAACTAACAATAAAAAAAATAGAAATCCACGAAATAAAATAACAAAAATCAAATCAACCTTGCCTTCTTCCAAGGCCAGTAATTGAAGGATGAACAAAAAACATACTGAAAAACAAATAACGTTCCATGGTCGGTGAGATTGTGGTGCAGTCACGCCGCCTGGGGTAGTCTTTCTCAAGGGGTGTAGAGATGTAGGAAGAGGGTGGTGGGGGATTGTGTTGTCGACAACATCATGGCATAGTGACACCACCTAGGGGTAGCCTTTCTCAAGGGACGTGGCGTTGTGGGAAGGGGTAAAGACTAAAGAGTGGTGGGTATTTTGCTTTCACTACTTTACTTCTCTTTTTTAGATCCAAGGTTATTGAGAGAGAAAAAGGTGGGAAACTGAGGGAAAAAGGAAAAAGAAAAGAATGTTGTATAATAATTCTGAAATATAAGACAATTATAAGGACTAATGCATAACTAATGAAAGATAAGGGACAATTGAAATAGAAGAACAATAAAGGGGCTGAAGTTTATTTTCTTCTCATTTTAGTACACAAGAATTACAAAGGGGGGAAGGGTTTATATAGTAATTTTGCCACCCCCCCCAAACTAATCAAATCTTGCCATTTAGCCACTAGGTGCCACAAATTGTTACCACCCTTTTCCATGTGTCAAGAGGTGACAATAGTATGATGAAATGTGTCAAATGGTGAGAGATCCATAATTCTTTACAACACTCCCCCTTGGATCTCCACCAAATAAAATCCACCACTTACAGACAAATATAGTTGACTTTACTTAAAAGAAACCCAGTGGGACAAAAACCTTAAGCAAAGAAACAAAATTACATGATGAACTGTATAATGGTGTTGGACGTGCAGAATACTGCCTCGTTAAAAACCTTGTCAAGAAAACCCAATGGGACAAAACCTGATCAAGGAAAAAAGAGTACACTGCACATATGTCTAGTATAATAAACCTTTCTAAAAAACTCCCCCTAATTGATACTCCTCTTGATCAGTGCTCCCCCTTATAATGGTAGAATTAATTTAGTAACTTATTGAGCCGCCGCATATCGATGCCACACATTAACTTTTCAAATGTTGATGTCAGTAAGACCTTAGTGAATAAATCTGTAAGATTATTAATGGACCTTATTTGTTTGACATCAATCTCTTGATTTTATTGAAGTTCGTGAGTGTAAAAGAACTTTGGTCTTGATTTTACTGAAGTTCGTGAGTGTAAAAGAACTTTGGTGAAATATGCTTGGTTCTGTCTCCTTTGATATATCTTCCCCTGACTTGAGCAATGCATGCACATTGTCTTCATTTATAATTGTGGGAGAATCTGAGGTACGTGGCAATTTGCATGTACTTTTAATATGATGGATGACAGATCTTAACCATATGCATTCTCGGCTAGCTTCATGAAGTGTAAGAATCTTGGAGTGGTTGGAGGAAGTAGAAACCAATGTCTATTTTGTAGAGCGCCATGATATTGTTGTACAATTATGAGTGAAAGCATATCCCGTCTATGAGTGGGCTTTGTGAGGATAAAAAAGGTACCCAACATCTGTATAGCCAACTAATGCAAGATCATTATTAGACTTCCTTGGGTAAAATAATCCCAAGTCTTTTGTTCTACTAAGGGAACGAAAGACATGTTTGATCATATTCCAATGTCTGTGAGTTGGTGTTGAGCTAAATCTTGCTAGTAGATTCATTGTAAACGCTATGTCTAGTCTCGTACATTGTGCCAAATATAATAATGCACCGATTGCATTTAGATATGGTACTTCAAGACCAAGTATCTTTTCATCCTCTTCTTTAGGATGAAATGGATCCTTTTTAGGATCAAGAAACCGAACTACCATTAGGGTACTCAAGGGGTGAGATTTATCTATATTAAGTCGCTTAAGGATCTTTTCTATATAATTTGATTGATAGAGCAAAATTCCATCTGAACAATGCTCGATCTTCAGGCCGAGACAATACTTTGTTTTCCCTAGATCCTTTATTTGAAATTCTCTTTTTAATTACTCAACAACTTTTGTGACCTCTTCATGAGTCCCTATTAAGTTCATGTCATCGACATATAGTGCCATAATTGCAAATCCTGATTCTGACCTTTTTATAAAGACACACAGACATACAAGATCATTGATGTATCCTTATTTAATTAGATATTCACTAAGACGATTATATATACCACATTTGTCCTGATTGTTTCAACCCATATAACGATCTTTGCAATTTTATTGAATACATGCTCCTTTTATTTGCTTCTGGCACTTTGAATCCTTTAGGGATTTTCATATAGAAATTAGTATCCAGTGTACCATACAAATACGCAGTGATGACGTCCATGCATATCGAGTCCTTTTGAGATTGATAAGCTGATCAAGTATCAAAATGTAATAGCATCCATCACTGGTGAATCGTCTCATCAAAGTCAATTCTGGGTCTCTGTAGGAAACCTTGAGCTGCTAGTCTGGTCTTATACCTAACAATCTCATTTTTCTCATTTCGTTTTCTTATGAATACCCACTTGTACCCTACAGGTTTCACGTTTTCAAGCATTTGGACTACAGGTCCAAATACATTGCGTTTAGCTAGGGAGGTTAGTTCTGCTTGAATTGTCTCTTCCCATTTTGGCCAATCATGTCTCTTTTGACATTCATCAACAGAACGTGGCTCAAACTCATCATTCATAATTTCTGTAGCTACTGCGTATGAAAATATGTTCTCGACAATAGTTGTTTCACGATTCCACATTTCTTTACTATGACCATAGTTTATAGAAATTTCTTCATTTCTATGTTCTTGTATTCCTTCAGGGGTTTGTTCCTCTTCTAGGATTTGTGTTCGTTTAGGGACTATTAACTTTTTTTTAAGTTGGTTTAGAATGTGTGGAATCGTCAATTGTTTTAGTATTGTAGATATTGGAAACAATTTGATTTTGAGCTTGCTGTTTTCCTAGGAACAGAATCCTTGGCTCCAATCGGCCTCCCACACTTCTGACTTGTAAAAGATGAATCAATCACTGCCCATATGGATTGTTCATTGGTAACATCAATCCTTGCTGGTGTATTGGCAGCAGGAATATAAGATCTCGTTATTTTTGCTGCATCTGTAAATGCATCAGACATTTGGTTGGCAATGTTTTGCAAATGAGTTATTCTTTGCCCTTCAATTTCAGATTGAGATGTGTGAGGTTCTAAATGAGACATAGAATTTACTTTCCAAGAAATTTCAGGTCTTACTTTAGGAGACTTTACCTTTCCTCCTAGAGAAGGAAATTTTGTGTCATCAAAATGGCAATCTGCAAAACATCCAGTAAACACATCACTCGTCAAGGGCTCAAGATATCTGATGATAGATGGTGAGTCATAGCCAACATATATTCCCAAATGACATTAGGATCCCATTTTGGTGCATTGAGGGGGTGCAATTGGAGCTTGCACATCACAACCCAAAGTTCTTAAATGGGATATATTTTGCTGGTGTCCAATTACAAGCTGTATTGGAAAGTATTGATGACATGCTATGGGTCTTAGGTGAATTAACACCGCAACATGTAAAACAACATGGGCCTAGGCAGAAGTCAGTAATTGCATACATAGTAGCAAAGTTTTTGCAATTAATTGGATATGTTTTATAAATGACTCTGCCATACCATTTTGGGTTTGTACATGTGGTACTAGGTGCTCAACATCAATTCCCATTGCTGTATAATAGTCATCAAATGTCTTTGAGGTAAACTCACTAGCATTGTCCAGACGTATGTCTTTAACTGGGTAATCTGGAAAGTGTGCTCATAATCTGAAAATTTGTGCCAACAATCTAGTAAAGGCAACATTACGGGTTGATAGTAGACAATGTTAGAGTAGATGCCCTAGAGCCAATCAATTATTGTAGAATTGACTCTTTGTAATAATGTTCATTAATCAATAATAAGAGGCATTTTATCCTATATCGCGTAAATCATTATTATTGCAAAATGTATTGATATATGTCCTTAGAATGGTAGAACTGTGACGAGGGTATCAATTGTTTCAAATCTTGATAGTGAGAACCCTATGAGCACATATGGTGGCCATTCTAGAAACGTCCGTAGCCCCAATATTATTTTGAAGTAAGGGCACAAATAATACGGTAAGGCTATCATAGTGTTGAACGACCCTGTTGAAAGGCAGTGACTGATCTCACTTGTCAAGGTTGTTTGGTGACAACCTGGTGCAACACATGGCTGCTTGCTGTAGGCGAAGACACCGCAGCAAGTTCACTGGACAGACCCACCAGAGGATTCCATATGGATGGTAACCCTAGTATCTATGGAACAAATCCTCTAATGAATGGTGGTGCATGTGATCCTTAGACTTGTGATCACCAGAGCGCCTTGTGCACTGATTGGTGTAGTTTGACACTAACCTAACGCAGTTCTTTTTAGAGTTGTCAATACGGTGATGATTGGCTGCATCGAGGAGTGTATCAAGACTATGGTGGATAGACAGAGGATTCATCACTCCCGAGTATGGGTGAAGTTATCTCATGGCGCAATTCACTAGATGGCAATGACACTAAAACTGTGGCCACAGTGGGATTGAGTTGTTGCTCTATCCAGTTTATAATACAGGTCATTGGTCCAGAAACTGAATACATAATATCAAGAGTAACCGAAGGTTGACACTATTTCTATGCCTTCGTCTCGTCGAGATAACATATGATGAAAGGATCAAATTGTATGGTAACCATATCATTGACAGGTAGCTACTTTACTGAATCCGAATCTATCGGGTGGCCATGATGCCTTGCTAGGGGCCAATCTTGGTCTGTGTATTAGTGAGACGATTAATTGGTGTTAATCGCGATACTATACACTACCGGTATGATGAGGAGCCTATGGGTCACACACATAGAAGATAATTTAAGACTCAAGAAGTAAGAAGGGCGTTTTCGTCTTTTTAGGCGAAAGGGTATTTTGGTAATTTCACAGTGCAATTAAATTTGCTGAGGTCATAGCCTTTTATTTAATTTGTTAGAAAAATTAAATAAGTGAAATTACATTTAAATATGTGTTAGCATATATTTAAATAAATTATCATTATTATTAAATGTTAATATATATATTAAATATATATTAATTGATTTTAATTGAAGATAATGATGAATTAAAATAAATATCTAATTGGGAATGTTTGGAAACAAAGGGTGTTTGGGTTGGAGCCCAAGCCTATTCCATATGGGAATAGGGCAATTAAAATATCATTATAAAAGAAAAAAGTTTCTTTGAAAAAGTTAGAGATTCATTCATTTCATATTATCATTAAAAAAGAAGAGCTACAGCCCCTTGAAGACACTCTCATGCCAGTTTTGGTTTTTGCCTAAAATCAAATACATTTCATTTCTTCTTGATTCTTAAGGCTAAGGAGGATCTAGCAAATCTCTCCTTAGTTCTTTGCGATTGTCTTCGTTTGGACTATGTCGGTTCGATTCTATACTTGGGTCAGTAGCAAAACACGTTCAGAGACAACTTGGAGGAGCCTCCAAACGTGTGTATGATTCCTTAAACCTAGAAAAGATTTTTTTGTAGATTTAATATATATATTGTATAAACTGTGATTTTTGTACCTGGATCTTGGTTCTAAGGAATGATCCATGTTGTTTATGTTTTTGTTTTTCATTGTGTAAGTGGGTCGTTTCCTAACAGTGGTATCAGAGCCTCGGGTATCAAATTTGTACAGTTTATTGTATGAACTATAACATGTTATTTTTGAAAAATTAGCAAAATCTGCTTATGGATAAATGATTCAAATGATAAATTGGTTTAATAATCTGCAAAATCTGCGTTCGATTTGATTTGGATTTGTGTTATTACACGAAAACTACAAAAAATGTGAACTATTCATATTGGGGATTTCCAGGTTTCGCCATGGCGACGTGTTCCTTGGAAATTTTCATCGCGGCGAAGACAAAAACTTCGCCGCAGCGACGTGGCTGCTGCCCCAATTTAGTAAATAACCCACCCGATTCAAAATTTGATTGTTTTTGAAATGTATGCTATGTACTTGTTTGTATATTGCATGGTGCCCAATACATAAGCCTTAGACCTATGATGAATGTTTTAAAATATTTTTGGGTATGTATGGTTTTATAATTTATTAAATAGGGCCTGCATGTCCTGCCTTTCTCCTCTCTCAATGTACATTCTCTTCTCATCTCATTCCCCTCGAATGTAAATCGAGGTTTCTAAATTTGTTGATGTAAAATTAGTTTAAGATTAATTTTATAGTAAATTTAGAATGATGTTTTTGTAATGTACTTGAAGACGGAACAAAAGACTAGGCAACCATACTTGAAGACTCAAGATGTTTATTACAAAACCCCTAGGTGACCCACCGATTCCTCTAGGCTCGAGGAAATCGGTTTTAATTTGGCCATGTACCTTCACGTTTTAATATTGTGTTTAGAATGCATGCTAAGGTTGAATGTTGAATAACATGCCAAACAGTGTCATTCTAACAAAGATAATAATCTGGTGAGACATTAAATCACAAACCCTCAATTAAAGTATATTAAGTCACGTAAGCCTTCCATCACCATGGTTTAATCAAACCACTGTTCGTCAAAAACTTGTTCGCCAAAGCGAATGGTACACTTCTACCAGTGGGAGGTTAAAATGCATTGGAGTTTTCCTTAATGGTGATGGATCGACTTAAAATGACAATTTTGCTTGTTTGCCAAAGCGAAGGTTGATAAACGCATCATAGGCATAGTAGAGCAGTGCACGTATTATGTGTATGTGGTGACATGTAGTGTCCACTCTACCGATACTGAGAATCACACTTAAGGACAATGGTTGGAGCCATTGGATTGTGTGATTGGCTGGCTTTCTCACATTTGAGGTTGATAGTGGGAGCTATCAACTAGTGTGGATTAAGTTTGTTGGCCTACCTAATCAACTCATTTTGGCTTGTTCGCCAAAGCGAAGGTTCAAAATGGGCCGGATGGGATCTCAGTCCACTAGGAAAGTCCATGGGCTTTCCCGAGTTAATAGTGAGAGCTATTGACTTGAGTAAAATAGTGGGAGCATCGTTTAATAAAAGACCATATTAAATAATAATGAACTTTATAATAACTTTATTTTTCTACAATTGTAGATTCACCAAAATGAGCATTATGAACCTGTGACCGATAATCGAGAAAGAAAACAGGTTGGATGGATCCAATTTCTCAAACTAGTATCGTAATCTTTAGATTATACTCAAGTCAGAAAAGAAATTGTATATCCTTGAAAAGCCATACATGGCTGAGCCTGATCTTGATGCCACTCAGTAAGTAAAGGATACTTATCAAAAGTTCCTTGATGATGCTGATAGCGTTCAATGCTTGATCTTAGCATCGATGACACCTATGCTACAAAAGCACATGAGAATATGGATGCTTTTCGAACCAGTCGTCACAGTCACAAAACTAAACCTAAATACCGTAGTTAGCGGTAAGCAGGGTCAAATCCACATGGAGCAAGACTAACAACCTAATGTATTTTGAGTAGCGGGAATGAGATTGACAATTTGATTAATTAAACTAAACAAACTAAATGTAAATAATAAAATGAGAAATTAAAACTAATAAAGACTTTATAATAAAAATGTTGTCGTTACGGTTTTGGTTCGACACGAGACCGACTCACATAATTCTCCTCCACCCTTTACGATCCCCTAAATCAACAAGGCAAGGTAAATTAATGAAATGGCTTCCCGGCACTCTAGGTATAATCTATCCTATCTCACTCGATCACTCAAGTTCGATTGGTTAAAGACTATCATTAAAAGCTGATAAACGTTACAAGACAATACCACTAGTTGGTATGCGATTAACAAATACAATTTGTCAACACGTATCTTCCAATCAACCAACTTCACAATAAATGCAACAACAGTAGAAATAAAATTAAATCCGAACACAACTCAATTACAATCGATGCGAAGTAATGAAAAGCAATATTCATCATTTAATTATTTCAAACCAACATTTATCATTTAGTAAGTTCTATGAAAACATTAAATCACAATGGACAACAATATTCATCACAGATTATGCTCAAACCATATTAAAGTATCGAAATCAAAGATGAAACAAAAACAAATATAATCTGAAGCAAAATACTACCAAATGTCCTATAATCGAGCTCATCCAATGAGTCGAGAGCTGATGAACAGAGTCATGGAGTCAATCTCGATCTCGCCTATGCCGTAACAGACAACCGGGAACTTAGCCGCTCATGGTGGTGATGACGAAGGCTGAAACGGTGAAAACAAAGCTGATCATGGCGGAGAGGAGGTAACCGACATTGATATGATGAGAAGAAGGGGCGAAAATGACCAACGGACAGCCTGGAATATGAACAACCGCAATTGCCGAAAAAGTTAATTTTTCGGCGGGTCTTCCTGAAATTGGTGGCGGAAATGGGATCCGATGGTACCGATGGAAAGCTCTGGTGATGGGGAGTCCATATCAGGTCCTAGGGAGGTGAAAAGTCGTCGGAAATGAGCAAGATTTGGGCTGGAAGATGAAGTCGCAGTGGCTAGATGGCAGATTTGTTTTTGTAGCGGCTGAAGCTTGGGATGTGTAGATCCGGTCGTGAGGAAGGGAGATCAACCTTCAGGGAGCCCAAACGTTGTCGAAAAAAATGTAAAATATGGCCTGGAATGCGAAGAGTCGCGGTGGTGGTGCGTGATTTGCGGTGGTGATGGCGGCAGATGAAGATCGGTGCAGGGGGAGGTGGATCGTCGTTGGAGGCCGCCGGAAAAGAAGATGAGGAGTCGCCGGAAAAGATGGATGAATAGTGCCCCCCTGTGCGCGACCTTTTGTTTTCATTTTATAGACAACCTGCAAAATATTCTTTGGTCCCTACACGATTGAAAATTGACAAAATCAACCCTTGTAAATATGACAGTTTACCCCCTAAATAGCATAAATGATACAAAATCACCCCTAATTCATAAACCACAACCTAATATCAACTCATATCCTTTCCAAAATTATTCAAACATGTTAAATTCATAAGAAAAATATTAGGAAGCGATTTTCGTGAATAAATTCATAAATTCTTTAATTGTTTCAATATACTTCAATTTAATCACACTTGGGGTATTTTTATCACCAAAACAGTCACTTTCATGACTCTAACACACTCCCCAACTTACTCTTTACTCGTCCTCGAGTAAAGTTAAAAGAACTATTTCAACATTCTCACAAAACCATACACAACCATATTCATCAACAACCAAGACATTCATCAAAAGGTAAAGTGAAAAATTTGAACCTAACATGCAAACAACACAATCCTAAATAAAGAACTAAAGTTTCTGTCAAGATTTGCCTATGTCCAATCAAGCTTTTCAAACACACATTTCATATTCATATACAATGTTAAAATGTCATGCTAAACTCCCCAACTTATGTACATGCAACATAATGCTCAATTTCCACACAAGATTTTGACATATTATTTCTGTTCATTCATCACTTGTTTGTTTTGTTTTGTTTTTTTCTTTTCATAACTTCTTAAGCTTTCTAGAAGGTCCATGTAACGGGCTTTAGGTCAATGACTCCCAAACTAGATGGCTATAGGGCACTAAGTGTAGAATACTCCTTGAACTTACTCACCCGAACCAACTAGGCTACAAGTCAAGACTTTATTTCTTTATTTCTTTTTTTATAAAGCTTATGATCTATGTAATGACTTCTTAAGCTTTCTAGAGGACCCATGTAACAAGTTTTAGGCCAACTGCTCCCAAGCTAGATAGCTTTAGGGGATTAGGTGCAGAACACCCCTCGGGCGCACTCACTCGAGTCAACTAGACTACAAATCAAAACCAAATCATCAAGCAACATTTAAGCACTTTTAACACCCGCAAGATAATAAATGAAACTTTGCTCCATGGGCATGTAAAGTATGTGGGAGACTTGTATAAATACTAAAACATATGACATTTACACAAAACGGTGTCTAACCACAATTATGGACAAGCCTATCACAAAACAGAACCAATAGTGCAATGTTTAAAACCATGTTGCAACAAACAATTTTCAAAATCCTCACAAATCCTTTCAACTAGCATCTCACTTGCTTCTAAAATGGTGATTATGCATGAATTCATGAAAAATTTTAAAAATAACTCACTTTAGTTTACTTTAACCACTTTTGGACTTACAAGAGTAAGATTCAACATATTTCCAACAAAAAAAACAACATCATCATGCCACAAAAATTTAAGCACAATTCATTCAACACATAATTTCCACAAAAGCATCATCAACAACATTTCACAAAAAAAAAATATCACGATCTCCACAAAAGCATCATCAACAACACTTTACAAAAATAAAAATCAATCAACACTCCCCAACTTAAAATGTCATTGTCCTTAATGACCCACAACTACAAACATCCTCCCCAACTTAGCATCAAATGATCTCAAATGGCAATATGATCAATAACATTAAAATCATCCAACATATTTGAGAACAAGAAATCTAACAATAACAGCATATAAGGTAGAGAGAAACAACCTGAGGAACAATGGTAGGGTTGTCACCAACGGAGTTTGTGGAGCATGCGTAAGCGTAGCCTTAGACTGGTTAATGAGTTTCCAAACATGACAATTCCTACAAAGACAAAAACAACAAAAAACATAAAAGCAATAAAAACATATTTAAAAAGGTGGGTTGCCTCCCACTAGCGCTAAGTTTAAAGTCTTCAGCCAGACTCAGTGCACTGACATGGCTAATGTGGTTCTAATAAAGAACACTCCTCAATCACCTCTCCATCATTAATGCCATCGACATAAGGTTTAAGTCTTTGGCCATTCACCTTAAAAACTTGTCCCCTTTTTGGGTTTCAGATTTCAACAGCTCCGTGAGGAAAAACATTAAGAACAATAAAAGGGCCATCCTATCGTGACCGAAGCTTCCCCGGAAAGAGGCGAAGCTTAGAGTTAAAGAGCCACACTTTTTGATTAGGAGGGAATGACTTCCTAACAATGTGTTTATCATGAAAAGCTTTAGTTTTCTCTTTAGAGATGTGAGAGTTCTCATAAGCTTCGTGTCTTAGCTCATCTAACTCCGAAAGTTGGAGCTTCCTATGGTCACCAGCCGTGGTCATATCAAAATTGAATTTCCTTGTGGCCCAATATGCTCTATGTTCAAGTTCTACAGGTAAATGACATGCTTTCCCAAAAACTAACCGATAAGGGGACATGCCAATAGGGGTACAATATGCGGTTTGATAGGCCCAAGGTGCATCATTCAGATGCATTGACCAATCCTTACGATCGGGCCATACCATTTTCTCTAAGATAGTCTTAATTTCCCTGTTAGCACGTTCTACTTGTCCACTAGTTTGAGGGTGATAAGGTGTGGCAACTCGATGGGTGATTGAATATTTTTTCAATAGTGAGCCAAAGTGCCGATTGGTGAAATGTGAGCCATCATCACTGATGATGGCGCGCAGATGATCGAAATGGCTAAAGATATGTGATTGAACAAAGTTGACGACCACCCTATGATCATTGGTCCTAGTGGCAATGACTTCTACCCATTTAGACACATAATCCACTGCAAGCAAGATATATTCAAAGCCAAAAGATGAGGGAAATGGACCCATGAAATCAATACCCCACACATCAAACACTTCCACAATCAAAATAGGATTCAGGGGCATCATATCTCGTCTACCAATATTCCCTAGTTTTTGACATGAAGTACAAGCATGACAATAAAAGAATGCATCACGAAAAAGAGAGGGCCAATAGAAACCACACTGGAGGACCTTTAAAGCAGTCCTCTTGCCACTATAGTGACCACCACAAGCATAAGAATGATAAAATGCAAGTACACTACTAAACTCGTGGTCGGGAACACATCTCCTAACTCTTTGGTCTGCACACATGACATGCTTTTCGCAAGTATACGAAATTGTGCAAGTAATAAAGCTTGAGTAAACGAGTGTCGAATCCCAAGGGAACTACCTACCAAGTACCAAACTAGTCTATTCTATTGCTATTTGATAAAACATAATTTTAAGAATGACTTTAATGAAAAAGTAATAAACTAGAAACTAAACAAATGTAGAATATTAAACACTTTGAAGTAAAGATCAATATAACTAAACCTAGGGCACAGATTTCACACCCAGTTAATCCTATGCATTGACAATTATTGCTAACCTAATTAAGCATATTCTAAAGGCCAAATTCCCTAAAATCCACTAACTTTCTCTCGAACAATTAGCAAATTAACCCTTAAGCAATAACCCAAGATATCTTTAAGTCGGATTTAGAAGCTAAGAGATCATTAAGTTCTATGGAATTTACCAGAACTTCACAGACCGTGGTAACCTATCTCTAGCGTTCGCTCAATCTATGGTTTTATTACCTTTGTCAAATTAGGTTTCATCTCTCGATCTCAACCCAACCCATGATGTCAATCAACTCTCAGGCCCTTAAGAATTGAAAGCATTATGCACAATAATAAAACTTAGAATTAAAAGCTCAATAGGAATTAACAACAATATAAGTCAATACATATTCATAAATTGGACTACATCTTAGCCCTAGAAAAGAGAATTAGTTCATAAATATAATAACAAAATCCATCATTCTATTCAATAACATCAGTTCAGAGAGAATAAATATAAAAACTTCTCTAATCGTTGAACGAGAGCTTCAAGAATCCTGATCTCTAACTCGTAGCCGTCCTTCTCTTTCTCTCTCTCCAAAGACCTCCAAAACTTCTCAAAAATCCTCTTTTATATCCTAGGGTTCTGATCTTAATTAGGAAAAGAGTAAATGTCTTAGCCCATTCAGATTCGGATAAGGATAGTGCATTAACAAAATAAGCCCGTGATCCATCGCCGTGGTGATGAGAACCGTTACCGCGGTGATCGTTCTTCCTGTCCAAAGTGTCTGTGATCTTTATAATTTGGTCAGGTCATCAACATGAACTTTGTAGCTCTCTGACTAATCTTTCGAATGCCACAAGAATCGTTGAATTCCAATTTCCACAGCTCAAGTTATGATCCAAATAGTGGAGCATGCTCATCTTGAAGAATTTCCAGATTTTATGTTGTATTTTTGACGCGTCACAACTTTGTCGTTCCAACTCCGATTCTTGCACCGTTTGTTCCTGCTCATCATCAATTCCATCGACATCATTCTTTTCCGTTCAACAATCTGTTTGAGCCTGAAAACACTCAAAATGCACCCGTGATCCCATAAATGGTATTTATGAAAGAATTAATTCAAATTCCACACTTTAAGCACATTTTTCCATAAATAAACCAATTAAATCACTAACAAAATATAAACATTCAAGCTCTTATCAACACACCCTGAAAAGGTCCGGGTCTTCCAAAAAATAATGCTTGATGGTTGCAAAGAAATGATCTTTCTGAGTTTTGGTCCACCCTAATGGTAATTGTCCTATGGCCAAGTAATTGACTATATGGGCATACCAAGGTGCCTATTGGTGAAATGTGAGCCACCATCACTGATGATGGCACGCTGATGCGTGTTTACTACAACATGCAATGTATAGCAAGTGCACTAGTCACATAAAGTAATAAATTGATGAGTAGGATATCATTCCCACGAGGATTGTTGGCCAAGCACTAAGTTTCCTAATGTTACCTAGTTGAATCAATCGAAAACTTTGGATTGGTGGGAGCAAATTTTAATTAAAAAGACAATGAAATTTAGACTAAGAATTAAACTTGATTAAGACAACAATATGAAAACACGGAATATCAATTCAAGCAAAACGGGTAGGGTTTTGACTTCATTTGAATTTTATGGGTTAAACCTAAAAATTACACTAAATTCACATTCATATGCAATGGTTGTAAATCGAACTCACTAATGTGTTAAACATACCCTTTCGGGCTATGTTTCCTATTCATCCCTATTAACCTTCCGCACCCAACAATTTGAAGATCAATAATTCCAAACTCATTAAGCAAAAGAGTCCTAATATGATTTCATTAATTCTTGAATCTATCTCTAGCATCCAATACTATAATGGTGTTTACCCAAGAAGCTTAACATGAATTATTTCTCAATCTCATCATGTTCATCATATAAAACATTAAAAATTCAGAGTAACACACAACCCATGCAGATTCATATGAAAATAAAGCAATCAAAAACTTAACCCATTAAAATCCAAACTACAATCAAAACCTTAACCCTTAAAAGGTTAGTTCATAGCTAAATTAATACTACAAAAACGAAAAATAGAAATAAACGAGTTAAACATAATGAAACCGAGATGAAAGATAAGAAACCTCCCCAAAATATGAATCTTCCAGTCAAAATCTGAATCTTCTCCCTTCAACAATCCGAAAAACTCCAAGTTTTACTCTAAGGAAAGTGTAAAAACGGCTCAACCTAAAAAGCTCCAGATCCTGGTCAAAAAGACTAAGTTTTTCTTTTATACTTCGTCCAAATAACCCAGCCAAACACACACAGCACGAAACTGTGCGTTTAACAAAACTGGAATAAGTGACTGTCGTCGCGGCGAAGAATGAAAAAGAAAAGTTTGTCTCTAGCTTACTTCGCCACGGCGAAGACATTTCCTTCGCTGGGGCGAAGCTTTCTCTTGAGTTCTGAAATTACAGAACTGCCACTCTGCTTGCTTCTTCGTTTGATTCTTCGATTCTTGGTGCTCTTCCTTGGAAACAAGCTTCATCATGCTTTATCCTGCTCCGGAACTCTCCTATCTTCTGAGATCTGCTAATTTCTGAGTCAAAAATATCCAATTTTGTTCTTATTTGCTCGAAATGACCATTTTAACCTGAAATACAAAAAGTAACGAATTAAGGAACAATTCAGGTCAAAATGCACTAGAAAGTACCTGAAATCCAACAAAAAGGTATAATGAAAAGTGTATAATTCACAGATTATCAAGTACCCTCAAACTAGAGATATGCTCGTCGAGCATACAGTACAAAACTGACAAAAACACAAACAACAAACAGAAACGAAAACACAAAACAACACAACAATACTAAAAAAAACAAAAATAAAAACCAACAAGACTCAACTCTACAAAGGATTACCTAGAAATTGCATACGTCTCAAAAGTTGTTGAAAAGTTATTATCAGGAAATATTCAACACTCCAAGAAGTTATAAGTTACATCGACTGTCTTCCTCAATCGGTTCACCAAGTAGGTGATCCCCACTTCAATCCACACTCCAACTTCCCGGATTATTTTATGCAAAAATTGTAAAGTTTATCAAATGGTGACGGACTCCATAAGCCTAAATATCAAACTGCTCTCCACTAATG
Organism: Pistacia integerrima; assembly: GCA_026225825.1. Taxonomy (NCBI): domain Eukaryota; kingdom Viridiplantae; phylum Streptophyta; class Magnoliopsida; order Sapindales; family Anacardiaceae; genus Pistacia; species Pistacia integerrima. Next base: position 13,047,780 of record CM047748.1, on the reverse strand, counting down.
AGGACTAGACAAAGGTAAGAATCAAAAGGTCTTTGCAAGCTTGTAACGTTAGGCTCGGGTAGTAAGTTCCAATAAAAAGGAGATAGGAATAACAAAGTAAAAGAACTCGGTTGTCCTAAAGCAAAACTAAATCGCATCGAAACCCATACCTTCTCAACCACCAATCGACATGTCCACTAATTCACATCCCTCAAACGCATACCTTTCTTAATTTAGGATACCATAAATGCGGGTGAGACTCGTTTAAGGAGTACGTGGCGTTGTTATACCCGAGGTCGTCAAATACTGCTAGGCAGTTTTTAAGGCGGGTTATGGTTTCCAGCCGGTATACCCTTAAACGAGGCTGAATTAGGAATTTTTTATTTTATTTTTATTTTTATTTTTACTGAAAAGAAAATGAGGTGACTACCTCTTTTGTTTTTATTCTCTTCTCTCAACCCCCAAACTATTCTTTTGGCCTCTTCATCATTTTTCTTCTTTCAACCTCCAAACTATTCTTTTGCTCATTCGTACACTCTTCCCGTTCTTTGTTTTGCACTAGGACCGAATTCTCCTAAGGGTACAATAAAGTGTTTAGGGTAAAAGGATTTGAAAAATTTGTTGTTTTCCAAGAAAAACAGCAATAAAATTCATACGGCTCAAAAGGGTGACTAGGGAAAATTTCATTCATGGGTTGGCTAGAAAGGCTCAAACGTTCCGAAAAAATTGCCTAAATCATCTCCTCAACCATGTCTAACCTAGAATTTCGCCTCAAACACTTCTCAACTAGGTTCTAGAGTCCACCAACATTATCAAGACTTTACCTAACCACATAAAATGAATCTAAGCATGCCAGAAAAATGAAAATGGTGGTTGAACCACTCAACAAACCTCAATCACAATCCAATCAATAAACAAAAACTTGAAGCAATGTTTAACATTTCCCAACAATAAAAATTCAACAGCCTTATTCTCATCATTGATTTATACAATTCATCATCGGCAAAAACGAAACAAACAAAGTTAACAAATAACACAAAGAATTTTTCAAGTTTAAGGTGTACGTGGTGTTGTTAAACCCGAGGTCGCCAAATACTGCTAGGCAGTTTTTAAGGCCGTTACTGGTTTCCAATCGATATACCCTTAAAACACAAATTTCGTTTTTTTTTTTTTTTTTTTTCAAGTTTAAGGTGTACATGGCGTTGTTAAACCCGAGGTCGCCAAATACTACTAGGCAGTTTTTAAGGCGGTTACTGGTTTCCAGCCAATATACCCTTAAACCTGGTTTTAATTCTATTCCCTACCCCCAAACTAAACATAACATTGTCCCCGATGTTCCATTATGCATAACTCAGGAATAGAAAATAATAAAACAATAAAGGTACGATAATTCTCCCTGGTTAAACCATGAATTATCGCTCCACAATAAACACTTGGTGTCGGACTTTTCATCATCCAGAATCTGTCAAAACAATCAAACTGTGGTGTCCTCTATGTTAGCATAATTCACAGCTAATCTTGAAAAACTTACAACCTAATCTCCTCCTTTTAACAACTACAAATTAGAACAAAAACTAAAGCTAACAAAACAAACAAAGTTCAAAACCAAAATAAACTGAGTTTAATGTTTCAACTGAACACAATTAACAAAAACAAAAACAAAAAATAACACAAAACAGGTGCTCTGGTTCAGTCTGCTTCTTCATCTGCTTCTTCTTCGGAGCCTCATCTTCCTTGTCCTCCTCGGAGTCCAACCACTCATCCGATTCCAGTCAACCCATTGGTATGCTGAAGTGTCAACATTCAGCTCCTTGAAGCTGTTTGTCAGCAATTCATGCATCCTCTTAGTCCGCTCCATCATCCAATCCTGGCGTCTCTTCATGTATTTCATCAGGCCCATCATTTCCTTCATCATCTCTTTTTGTGTACCCATGGAGCTGGATGATGTGGCCAGGCTCATTCTCTGCCTCTTCGCCCCTGCTTTTGGTTGGGCAACTTCCGTTCGGTCCAGGTGTTTCTTGTAATAATCTGAATCTAAAGTTGGAGCAGCATGAATACTGCTTTCCGTCATCTCGAACCTCGACTCGACTTTTAGGCATGGAAGACGTGATGAGATGCGAAACAAGAATAACTTCCGCGCCCCGGGTTTGCTACAAGCTTAATGCTGTTATAAATTACGTCCCCCACATCAATATTCTTCCCTGTGGCAATCGAATATAGAAGCAATGCCTTCTCGCGTGTAACAACTGCTGAAAACTAGTACAATGCATGCATAATAACAATAGAAAATTGGGCCCAAAACTTTCTTTTTATTATAAGTCATATGTCTTTTATACACAAAAAGTATTGTTTACAAAAGTTCGTTTTAAAAAGACAAACAAAAAGGGAAAGCTTGTGTAGCTATTGCTCCTCGCTTGCCACGCCCCTCGACTACATCATCACCTAGATCCTGCATCCACAAAGGAAAATAACGGGGTGAGCACAAAATAATGCTCAGTAAGTAAAACCCTTTATCTGTCTATCCCTGTATGTAATACTCTTAATTCTTCCCTTATACTATTTCTGTTTCTACTAAACGTCATGGCCTCATCTTACCGGAGGTACAGCCGGATGGTGTTCACATAGTACCATCTCACTCTCCATGAATATCGGGTGGAATTCACATAGTACCAACCCATTCTTAGTGAATACCAAGTGGGGATCACGAAGCACCTACTCGGTTTTCGTAACTATCGGGTGGAGACCACCTAGCACCTACCCGTTTCTCATGACTTTTGGGTAACGATCACCAAGCATTAACCCGTCTCTAATCACTGTGGGGTGACGATCACAAAGCATCAACCCACCTCTAATAAATGTCGGATAATGATCACAAAGCATCACCCCTTTCTCTAATGACTAACCGGGAGGGGATCACAAAGCATCCACCCGTTTCTACTACTTATTGGGTGACGATCACAAAGCATCGACCCATCTCTAAGGGCTATTCGGGCGGTGATCACAAAGCATCAACCCGACTCCCATAACTATCGGGTGATGATCACAAAGCATCAACCCATCTCTACTACTCTTCTAATTCACTCTATTCTAGCATTTTTCATTATCTCTACCCTTAGAGTAGTTGCATCCACCAAGCTCTCTACTCATAGAGTGATTGTATACATAAATTTCCTACACTTTCTTAGGTCACTTTTCAATGCACAATTAGTGCCTATGGATGGTTCATCTCCACTAATGCACTTATGAAATGCCAACATGCAATGTTGCAAGAATTAAGGTTCATTACTCATACTTAAACCTCTATTAGGCATTTCATCAAACAACTCAAGTGCACTATAAAACTCTACTATAGCAATGATTCTAAAACTTTTTCTAACCATCCAAAATGGGAAGAAACCCCTTCACATAACCACAAAACCTGTCAAATAAAACACTTCCAAAAAGGGATCCACAATACCCCTTCAATTCCATCCCAAACTACCTTTCCAACCCAACAACTCATTTCTCATATTTGCAAAGTATAAGCAATCACAAGGCATAGAAATCTCTATTTAAGCCTCCATACATGGCATATCACATGTATATTACATACATACATCATTTCTATCAAAACCCTAATCAAGAAAATTCTTAAATCTCAACTTGGGTTGGGATTTACTTACTTTGTTATGGAGAGACTTCACCAACTCTTCCTTTCACTTGGTTTGCTTGACTTTTTCTCTACTCTTAACCAAAAGAACAAAAACCCTCAATAATCAATATATACTAAAACTCACAAAGTTCACAATCAAAGTAGGAATCCTTACCTTAGGAAGCCTTAGGTTGATTTTCTACCCCAAATCACTTCAAAAACCCTTTAAAACTCCTTGATCAAAAGAAAGAAAAGTTGAGAGAAAAACAAAGAGAAGAAAGTGGCGTTGAAGAAGAAGAATGAGGGGTTTGCTAACTCTTAATTCCTTTTAATGAAATTTATACCCAAGCATTCCCATTTTGCCCTTACTCTTCTTTAGGAATTCTATCTATATCCTTTGATTCATTACAAACACACCCCCATAGCAACATATTCTCCATGAAAAATCCTTACAATTAACTCCCCACTTTTCCTGCTAATTAGGGGTAGAATGGTCAAATTGCCCTTAGGGAAGAAAATATCTAAAACTTAACAAACATTTTTAATCGGCCTGCTCGCGCGGCGAAAGGAACTGTTTCGGGCGGTGAAAGCGTCCCAATTAAGCTTCCCCGTGGCTTCAACACCTCTTCACCGCGGCGAAGATTCTTCTTCACCGCGGCGAAGCGTGGCACACTGAACTTCTTCTATTTTCAACCAATTTCAGGGCAAGTATTCAACACAACACTCAATCAAACAATATTACCAAAAACCAACTCAAATAAGAGCAAAGGAAGAAACAACAACTACTTACCTCAAGTGGGGCATTACATCGCGAGTCACGGTACTGTAGTGTGATTTCGGTATGAGTCTTGCACAGATATAGTATTGCCACAGCCGAGCCATCGGTGTCAAGTGTGCCCCTTAAGAGTCTTCTTCTGTTTCTTGGACACTGCCCACCCTGCTCCCGGTTTTGCAATCACTGGAAGGATTATATCGTCATCAAACCCTGATCTCTTGAACTGCACGTAGTCATCAATGAGGATTTCTGACAAATGAAAGAAATCACTGATTTCTTTCCGCCGTAAAAGGCACATCCTTCCCTCTTACAAAAACCATCTCGTTCCCTTACACCTGGGAGATTGGCATAAAACTCCCTTACGCTGCTCAGCCAAGGCCCGATCGGGAGCTCGCGAGAAACACATCCCTGCTCTTTTCTACTCCCAATCAAGAAGCCCACGATAGCGGTTAAGCGCGCTGGAATAATCCCTTTGTCCCGGCTCTCTGAGTAAGCGGTCCTTTGGGCCTCGTCGTTCTGCCTTTAAGTTATCGACACTCTTTCTCTTACTTCTTACTTCTTACCTTGTACGTTGCTTAACCTTTGGAGCCATTTTTCCAACTCGAGGTTCTAATCCAAAAATTCAAGGGGCCCCAAAAGGGGGTTCGGAGTCCTTAATTCTACACACTCACAACTCAACCTGCAAAAACAACCCACACTTCCAAAAATTTTCAATCAACCCCCAAACTACAATTTTTCAATTCAACACAAACACTCCAAACAATCAGTTAATTCACAAACTTCACTTCTTCAATCAAAATCACAACTCAAAATCACCCAAAAATTTTCAAGTCAATCTCAAATTCTCAGATCTATGATTAGAAACTTAAAATTTTCTGAAATAAAGCTTTGGGTTTTCGAGATCTTACCAATATGAAGGAGTTTGCACCACCAATTGAATCGGAAACGACCTAAATAAGAAAGCCCCAATTTTTCGATCCAAAATTTTTGTGGAATTTTTGTGAAATTTGTTGTTGATAAGGGTTGTTTTGGTGTTTAGGAATGTTGTAGAGTAAGAGTTTTGTTTGGAAACACAATTTGGAAGCAAAAGATGGAAGTTTGAAAAATTTTCTCTTAACTCAAATTGCAAGGCAGCATGAAAATGAGAAGAGTAAGCAGTATTTATAAAAGAAACGTTCCAAATCACCCGAGGGCGAAGAATAATCTTCGCCGCGGCAAAGTTCATCATGCATAAACCCTAATCAACTTTTCCAGGTCTCGCCGGGGCGAAGAAGGATCTTCGCCGCGGCTAAGTTCATCGTTCATGAACACTGAAAATTCCCCAGTTTTCGGCCGGGTCGGCAAGACAAATTCTTCCACCCGGGCAAAATCTTCCCGAGGGATAAACAAGGCTTTCTTCCGCAGTGAAGGGAAAATTTCTTCCAGGCGAAAGTAACCTTGCCAAAATTTCACAAATCTTTTTTTCACTTTTCTTCGGGCCTGCGGAAGAACACTGCTTCTTTTCGCCGAGGCAAAAATGTCTACTGTTTTTCTTCATGTCTTCTCCGCCGCGGAAGGAATTTCTTCTTCGCCCGAAACGAAGTCTGGAAATTTTTCATACCTTCTTTTGGTTTAAGACTTCACCTCAAACACCCAAAAACCATTATAACATTCATAACAATAAAATGAAATTAACAAATTCAACAACCAAAATTGACAAACAAAAAGTTAAAAACACTTGGGTTGCCTCCCAAGAAGCGCTTGTTTACAGTCAAAAGCTCGACTTTCTCAATTCTCAAGTCGGGAATTCAAGCCGGATTGGAATGAAGTTGCAACTCATCACCCCCTCAATGTATGGCTTTAACCTCTATCCATTCACCGTGAAAGTGCCCTTTTCTTCATGTGTGACTTCCACTGCTTCAGATGCATGAATCTTCGTAATAGTGAATGGTTCGGACCATCTAGACTTAAGTTTTCCGGGGAAAAGCCTAAGTCTAGAGTTGAACAACAATACCTTCTGTCCAACTTCAAAAGCCTTGACCTGGATGTGCTTGTCGTGCCACCTTTTTGTCTTCTCTTTATAATTCCGGGCATTTTCATATGCTTCGAGACGAAACTCATCAAGTTCGTTCAAAGTTAGCATTCTCTTCTCTCCCGCGGCTTTCAAGTCCATGTTCAACTGCTTGATGACCCAGTATGCCTTATGTTCAAGTTTTACCGGCAAGTGGCACGCCTTCCCATAAACCAATCTGAATAGAGACATACCAATCGGGGTTTTGAAGGCAGTTCGATAAGCCCATAAAGCATCGTCTAACTTCCGTGACCAATCCTTCCTCGAGGCATTAACTGTTTTTTCCAAAATCCCCTTTAGTTCTCTATTCGACAATTCTACTTGCCCACTCGTCTATGGATGGTAGGGTGTTGCAACTCTATGTGTCACTCCATACTTGCTCAGCAGTGCATCCATTTGCCTATTGCAAAAATGAGACCCTCCATCACTAATGATTGCTCGTGGTACCCCAAACCTTGAGAAAATATTCTTCCTCACAAAATTAATCACCACTCTAGCATCATTAGTTAGCAATGCAACTGCCTCAACCCACTTCGACACATAATCCACCGCTACCAAGATATGCGTGTTCCCAAAAGAACTTGGGAAGGGACCCATGAAATCAATCCCCCACACATTAAAAATGTCAACCATTAGGATGTTGTTCAACGACATCTCATCTCTTTTTGAAATATTACCCATCCGTTGACATTGGTCACACTCTTGAATCATCCGAAAGGAATCCTTAAAGAGGGTTGGCCAATAAAACCCAGATTGCAACACCTTCGGGCCGGGCTTTGCTTCTAGCTCCCCAAAATGGCCCCCTACTTCCTTCTCATGACAATGCCTTTAAAATGCTCTCCATTTCTTCCTCCCGGGACACATCTCCGTATCATTTGATCAATACGGGATTGGTACGTATAGGAACGCTCTTTCCCAAAGTAATACTTTAAATCGAGAAAATTTTCTCTTCGTTGGAAATACGTCCATACCACTTGGGAGCACCCTTGATGACAAATAATTTGGCAAAATGCATACCATGGTGCTTCTTCCCACTCTCATCCGGCTTTCTCATCCAGAAATGTTTCTCTAATTGGCATTTCCTCCTCATTCCCCTTGATTGGTTTCTCTATTCTCGACAAGTGATCAGCCACCACATTTTCTGACCCCTTCTTGTCTCGAATTTCCAACTCAAACTCTTGAAGTAGTAAAATCCATCTTATCAACCGAGGTTTTGCCCTTCTTGCTTTGCGGATGGGAGTGTCGAGTGCTTGAATGGTCCGTGTATATGATCACCTTTGCACCTAACAAGTAAGAACGAAATTTGTCAAAAGCAAAAACCCACATTAATAACTCTTTTTCGGTTGGTGGTGGTAATTCAATTGTGCATCAACGAGTGTCTTGCTAGCATATTGAATTACATGCAACACTCTATTTTTTCTCTATCTTAAAACTACCCCTAAAGCAAAGTCACTAGCATCACACATTAATTCGAATGGCAGTCCCCAATCGGGAACTGCAATAATAGGTGCTGATACTAATAAAGTTTTCAGAGTTAAGAAAGCATGCATGCAGTCATCATTAAAGTCAAAAGCAACATCTTTATTCAATAAATTGCAAAGGGGTTTAGAGATTTTAGAAAAATCCTTGATGAAGCGTCTGTAAAACCGCATGCTGTAAGAAACTTCTGACTGTTTTAATATTTGATGGTGGTGGCAACTTCTCAATCACTTCTGTCTTGCCCGATCAACTTCAATCCCATCCTTGGAAATCCTATGCCCGAGCAAACCTTTATTCCTCTTGCACCATGAAGTGACATTTCTCCCAATTCAAAGCACCAAGTTTGTTTCCTTACATCGCTGCAAAACAAGAGATAGATTTGTTAGACAGTTATCAAATGATGAGCCAAAAACAGAGAAGTCATCCATGAAGACTTCTATAAACCGTTCCACCATGTCTCCAAAGAATTGACATCATGCATCTTTGGAATGTTGCTGGGTGCATTGCATTAACCCAAATGGCATCCTTCGGTAAAGGGCAAGGTGCCATGAGGGGGCAAGTGAAGGTCGTTTTCTTTTCTTGATCCTCGGGAGGCGATGGCAATTTGGTTATATCCTGAATACCCATCCAGGAAACAATAATAGGCATGTCCTGCCAACCTCTCCAACATCTGATCGATGAAGGGCAATGGAAAATGATCCTTCCTTGTCGCCTCATTCAGTTTACGGTAATTAATGCAAACTCTCCAAACCGTTACCGTCCTTGTTGGGATCAACTCATTACTCTCATTCTTCACTACCGTAATCCCTCCTTTCTTCGGAACTACTTGTACCGGGCTCACCCATGGTCTATCAGAAATAGGATAGATAATCCCCGCATCTAAGAGTTTCACCACCTCCTTTCTCACTACTTCCTTCATCAAAGGATTTAATCTCCATTGTGGTTGCACCCTAGGCTTAAAATCATCCTCCATGAGTATCTTATGCATGCAAAATGATGGCGAAATACCTCTTATGTCCGAAATTGTCCATCTAATTGCTAGTCTATGTTCCCTCAACACCCTAATCAACCTTTCTTCCTCTAATGCATTCAAATCTGCACTAATAATCACCAGAAAAGTTTCTGAGTCTCCAAGATAGACATATTTGAGGTGAGGCGGTAAAGGTTTCAGTTCAAGCCTTGGAGCTTCTTCATTATTTTCCTTTGCCCTCTCTTTGTCAAAATCAAACTCCTCAAATTCTATATCTTGACTCTCCTCGGTCGGTTGAAGTTGCTTCTTAACATCCTAGCACAATCATTACTTGCCGATTCTTCCACCTCACTTTGTTTTTTGATTTGGCTATACAAGCTTCTAGAGGTAATTCAGGGGTGTTATCTTCCATGGATTCTATAACAAGTTCATCCACCACATCGACACTAAAGCATGAATCCAATTCAGACGGAAACTTCATTGCATCAAAAACATTGAAAGTTACTGTTTCATCTTGAACCCTCAACAACAACTTCCCTTCCTACACATCAATCAAGGTTGTTCTCCCGTAACCAAGAATGGTCGGCCCAAAATGAGAGGAATTTCCTTATCCTCTTCCATGTCCAACACCACAAAGTCCGCTAGAAAAATTATCTTCCCCACCTTCACCAAAACATCTTCCACTATCCCCCTCGGGTGCTTTATTGACCTATTTGCTAGTTGCAACGACATGGTTGTTAGCTTCACTTCACCAATTCCCAATCTCCTGAAAACAGAAAAGGGCATCAAATTAATACTAGCTCCTAGATCACATAGAACACGATCAAAAGTAATATCCCCTATAACACAAGGAATAGTAAAACTCCCTGGATCTTTGAGCTTCGGGGGTAATTTATTTTGGATGATGGCACTGCATTCTTCCGTGAGCATCACTGTTTCCTCATCTTCTAACTTCCTTTTATTTGAAAGGATTTCCTTCAGAACTTCGCATAACTCGGCATTTGCATGGCGTATCTCAATGCAAAGGAATGTTAATATGCAATTTTAAAAATTTCAATGAACTTGAAAATTGGCTATCCCTGATTCTTTTTCTTCAATCTTTTGAGGAAAAAGGCACCCCGGGTGGTGAGTGATGTGCCAATTCGTGGTGGTATCTAGGGGAATGGCAATTTCTCCTTCTTTTCTTTTGCTTTCTCTTCCCCCAAATCACTGGTTTCTCTTCACAAATGTTTTCTTCATCAATCTCTCTGAATCCTTCCTTCCAAAGGGTGCTCCCACCTCTTTGGTAGTGTGGGCCTACCCCTCCCTTCCAAAAACTGCCCCACTTCTTAAAAATTATGGCATTTGCTTGTTCACGTGGGTTGGTTACGGTATTGCTTTTTGGTAGAGAACCCCCACCCCCTCGTCTATCGTCGACTTCTCGGCAATTGGCCCATCTGTAGGCCTCAAGATTCCGAATGGGACGCTCCTTGGTTTCTAAAGTTTGTCCTCGGGTCTTATTCATGAAACCTGTAGTCTCTTGCATGAATTTACCAAACATGTCCTCCAACTTCGTCACTCTTTGATCTCCCGGTTGATTTGTCACCCTGGTTGGTTATTTGGAACTTGTCTCTGGTTCCATTGGTTACTTTGTTGGTTCTGATTTCCCCAAGCTAGATTTGGATGATTTCTCCAACCCGGATTATATGTGTTGGAATATAGGTTGTTCGGTTGTCTCTGATTCCGGCCAAGTAATTCACTTGCTCCGTTGATGAAGATGTCGAAACAAATGTTTTCCCAACTTGACACTTGCTACTCACATGGTTTCCTGCACAAAATTCACATGTTAGTTGAGGTGCTTGTATAGAATTTACCTGCATAGTTCCCAACTATTTTTGAAGTGCGTGGAGTTAGGCCCTTTGAGATGGTCAAGTGGAAAGCATCAACTTCATGAAGACCCGAAGGTTTCCTTGTTGTAACTCTCTCATTCGGTCTTTGATAGTTGTTGCTTGCCAAAACCTCAAGCAACTCATACGCTTCCTCTGGTGTCTTATTCTGCAAGGCCCTTCCAAAAGTTCCGCATCCACCATGGTTTGCACATTACCCATCAAACCATTATAAAATGTTTGGACTTGAAGCCAAAGCGGCAAACCATGATGTGGGCACTTCCTCATTAATTCTTTTGTATTCTCCTCCCAAGCCTCGTACAATGACTTCGGCATCATCTTGTAGAAATGATGTGATATCATTTCTCAATTTCACGACTTACTGGAGAAAGAACTTGGTCAAGAATTTCTATGCTAGATCATTCCACGTTGTTATTGTTCCCGGTGGTAATGCCATTAACCATCCCTTTGCTTTATCTCCCAATGAGAATGGGAACAAGCGTAGCCTAATAACATAATCCGACACTCCATTTGACTTGAAGGTGTCACAAATTTCTAGGAAATTTGTAATGTGCTGGGATTCGATCCTCCTTCAAATCACCATTGAATCTAACCCGATTCGGCCTTTGGATCATCTCGATGATTGCCGGCTTGATCTTGAAGTTGTTTGTTTGTACCTTTGTAGGTCTAGTAATACTTGACCCACTTCCATTCAATTCCGTGGGAACTGAAAATTTCCCCTCGGTTGTTCGTTTTCTTGTTCACCATTTCAACAACAACTTCTTTCCCGGATTCTTCGTAGTAGGGTATTCTTTCTTTCTTCTCTCTATGTTAACGTCTTCCTTACGATCTCCCTCAAGCTCAAGGTCAACGGAACAACTGGTTGATGTCTTGCTCTTACAAATAAACTGAATGACACAAGTGAAAGAAAAGTGAGATCACAACTCCTAATGAAAATTAAAAACAAAAATTAAAACTTCAAATCTTAGGCTAAACTTAAGGAAAAACCTCAATGTTAACTTAAAAACAGGTCCCCCGAACAACGGCGGCCAAAACTTGATGCGTGTTTACTACAACATGCAATGTATAGCAGGCGCACTAGTCGCATAAAGTAATAAATTGATGAGTAGGATATCGTTCCCACAGTTGTTGGCCAAGCACTAAGTTTTCCCTTAATGTTACCTAGTTGAATCAATTTCGAAAACTTTGGATTGGTGGGAGCAAATTTTAATTAAAAAAAGAACAATGAAATTTAGATTAAGAAATTAAACTTGATTAAAGACAACAATATGAAAACACGGAATATCAATTCAAGCAAAGCAGGTAGGGTTTTTGACTTCATTTGAATTTTATGGTTAAACTTAAAAAATTACACTAAATTCACATTCATATGCAATGGTTGTAAATCCGAACTTCGCTAATGTGTTAAACATACCCTCTCGGGCTATGTTTCCTATTCATCCCTATTAACCTTCCGTACCCAACAATTTGAAGATCAATAATTCCAAACTCATTAAGCAAAAGAGTCCTAATATGATTTCATTAATTCTTGAATCTGTCTCTAGCATCCAATACTATAATGGTGTTTACCCAAGAAGCTTAACATGAATTATTTCTTAATCTCATCATGTTCATCATATAAAACATTAAAAATTCAGAGTAACACACAACCCATGCAGCTTCATATGAAAATAAAACAATAAAAAACTTAACCCATTAAAATCCAAACTACAATCAAAACCCTAACCCTTAAAAGGTTAGTTCATAGCTAAATTAATACTACAAAAATGAAAAATAGAAATAAACGAGGTTAAAACATAATGGGAACCGAGATGAAAGATAAAAAGAAAATCTCCCCAAAATAAATAAATTCCTTCCAATTCAAAAATCTGAATCCTTTCTCCCTTCAACAATCCGAAAACTCCAAGTTTTACTCTAAGGAAAGTCTAAAACGGCTCAACCTAAAAGCTTTCCCTAGATCCTGGTCAAAAAGACCTAAGTTTTCTTTTTTTTTTATACTTCGTCAATAATTCCCAACCAAAACCAAACACGGGCATGAAAGCCGTGCGTTTTAACAAAACCTGGAATAAGTGGAGTCAACCGCCGGTGAAGAATGAAAAAGAAAGTTTGTCCTTCGGCTTACTTCCCGGGCGCGGCAAAGACATTTCTCCGCGCGAAGCTTCCTTCCGAAGTTCTGAAATATCAATTGCCCACCTTTTCGCTGCTCTCCGCTTTTGATTATTCGATTCTTTGTGCCTTTCCTTCCTTGGAAACAAGCTTCATCCGTTGCTTTATCCTGCTCGAAACTCTCCTATCTTACGAAGGATCCGGCTAATTTCTGAGTCAAAATATCTAATTTTTGTTTCTTATTTGCTTCGAAATGACCATTTTAACCTTGGGGAAATACGGAAAAAGTAACGAATTAAGGGAACAATTCAGGTCAAAATGCACTAGAAAGTACCACAAATCCAACAAAAGGTATAATGAAAAGTGTATAATTCATGATTAATCACACGCGGATGACTAAAATGGCTAAAGATATGTGATTGAACAAGGTTGACGACCACCCTATGATCATTGGTCCTAGTGGCAATGACTTCTACCCATTTAGACACATAATCCACCTTGCAAGCAAGATATATTCAAAAGCCAAAAAGATGAGGGAAATGGGACCCATGAAATCAATACCCCACACATCAAACACTTCCACAATCAAAATAGGATTCAAAGGGGCATCATATTCTCGTCTACCAATATTCCTAGTTTTTTGGACATTTGAAGTACAAGCATGACAATAAAAAGAATGCATCACCGAAAAAGAAAAGGGCTAATAGAAACCACACTAGAGGACCTTTAAAGCCAATCCCTTCTTGCCCTTGCTAATGACCACCACAAGCATAAGAATGACAAAAATGCAAGTACACTACTAAACTCGTGGTCGGGGGAACCACATCTCCTAACTATCCCGGTCTACCCACACCGAAAAGGTCCAGGTCTTCCAAAAAATAATGCTTAATGGTTGCAAAGAAATGATCTTTTGAGTTTTGGTCCACCTTTAATGGTAATTGTCCTACGGCCAAGTAATTGACTATATTGGGCATATCAAAGTGCTTTTGGATTGGGATAATCGCAAATAGTTGCTCATTCGAAGAAAGATTCATTCAAACATTGACCAAGGACATACTCAGAGAAAAGTCTAGAACAAAAAGTGGTCCAACGAAAAATCCACATTATCACTACCCTTTTTATCTTTGATTTCTAGATCAAACTCTTGTAACAACAAAATCCATCGAATTAGTCTAGGCTTAGTGTCTTTCTTTGGCTAACAAATACCTAACGCAACGTGGTCTATAAAGACAACTATCCTAGACCCTAAGAAGAATAAGGAACGAAACTTATCAAGGGAAAACTACTACAAGCAACTCTTTCTCCGTAGTAGTGTAATTACATTGGAAAGCATCGAAGAAGAAGTCTTGCTTGCATAGTAGATAAAACGGGCTTTTTTATTCCCTTGTTTGCAGGGGATCGCACCTTAATGGCATAGTCCGAAACGCGTTGCACCACATCACTTCAAAAGGTAGGTTCCAATTCGGAGGTTGCATAATGGGTGTTGTGGTCAACGCTTCCTTCAAAATGGTAAAGGCAATCATACAAGAGTCATAAAAACCATGACACATCTTTAGCAAAGCGAATCACACAAAGGCTTGGAGATCTTGCTAAAATTCTGATGAAACGGCCTATAAAAATTCCTACATGGCCTAGGAAAGATCTAATTTGTTAGACCGATGAAGGCGGTGGTAGTTGGAGAAATCAACTCTACCTTCCCTTATCCACAACCTTATCCTCCTTGGAAACTACATGACCTAAGACAATTTCCTCTTGAACCATGAAATGGCTCTTTTTCCCCAACTTAAGAACAAGATTTGTCTCTTTGCAACGCTTTTAACACCAATTCAAGTTTTTGGAGACAATCATCAAAAGATGCACCAAACATAGAAAAAATCATCCATGAAGACTTCAAGGAATTGACCTACCATGTCAGAAAATGTCGATAACATACACCTTTGAAACGTTGCCGGTGCATTGCACAACCCGAAGGGCATGCGATGAAAGGCAAATGTACCAAAAGGACATGTGAACGTGGTCTTTTCCTGGTCTTTGGGGGCCACAGGTACTTGGTTATATCCGGAATAGCCATCCAGAAAATAAATAGAAAGCTTGCCCTGCAAGTTTTTCTAGGATTTGGTCAATAAATGGGAGCAGAAAATGATCTTTCCTAGTGGCGAGGTTGAGCTTCCTATATTCAATGCAAACTCTCCATCTTATGGGAGTACGGGTAGGAATTTGCTCACCTTTTTTGTTTTCAACAACGGTGAGGCCACTCTTCTTAAGCACAACATGGGTTGGACTCACCCATTGGCTGTCGGATATAGGGTAGATGATACCCGCATCAAGCCATTGATAATCCATGGATTATAATATTTTTATTAGGACTTTTTTTAAGTCGATTTTAGATACTTTCTTTAATTCATTTTGACTTTGAATTGCTACTTAATTCCTTGTATTTTATGTTTCAAGGGCAAAATGGACATTTTTATGCAAATAATGAGCGGGAATTGGAGTTTTTGGACTCAAAAGTGGAGGCGGATCTCGAAAGAATTGGGAAAGGTTACGAAGCGGAGTGGAGCAACCTTTATGAAGGCTTGTTTCCCATGAGGAGGAGGCGTCGAAGATCAAAGATTCAAGCCCAGGAGAAGCAAGCGGAGGGCAATTCCTATAAATTCCAGAATTCCACATGATGGTTTTGCCATGGCGAAAGGCTTGTTTATCGTTGTGGCCGAAGAGAGTTGCGCACAAAATTTTTATTTCATAAGGGTCCAAGGCGCGAGAATCCTTCTTGACTGGCGGCCCGAAAGTCTGCCAATTCCAAAGCCATACCTTGATTTCATTTTTAGGCATTTTCCTAGGTTTTGGATGAGGTATAAAGAAAAACTTAGTCATTTTTGTAAAGGGTCGGGTTCGTTTTTAGAGAGGAGGGCAGCTTATTTTCATTTTCTTAGGTTGATTTTGAGGCTAACTTTGGAATTAAAAAGGGTGAAGATTCAAGATTAAAACCAAGGTGGATTCGTCATTTGGGAGATCTCTTGTCCTTTCTCTTATTTTCATTATGTTGAACATTGAGTTTTTCGTTTCTTTTGTTTGTGTTGTTGATTTAGCTTTATGAACTAACCCATTTTGGGTTAGGGTTTTGATGTATTTCCGGAATTCCATGGGTTAAAGTAATTGATTGTTATTATTTTCATATGATTTTGCTTTGATTGTGTGATTATTCTGAATTTATTGTTTTTATGTGATGAACATGATGAGATTGAGAAATAATTCATGTTAAGCTTCTTGGGTAATCACCATTGTAGTATTAAATGCTAGAGATAGATTTAAGAATCAATGAAATCAATCTAGGATTCTTTGTGCTTAATGAGCTTTGAACTATTAGTCTTCATTTTGTTGTGCGGAAGTTTAATAGGGAAGAGTAAGGAAATATAGCCTGAGAAGGTATATTTTACACTATAGAGAGTTTGATTTACAATCAATGCATGTGAATATGGAATTAGCATAATCATTAGGTTTAATCCATAGATTCCGAATGAAGTCAAAACCCTACCTATTTCTCTGAATTGATTTTATCCTTGTTTTAATTCTTGCTTTCATAAGTTAGTTTTGAATATTCAGAAATTTTGTTTTAGTCTTAAGTTTAATTTTCTCCCTTCAATCCAAACAACTCAATTGCTTCAACTTGAAAACGGTAGAAAAACTTAGTGCTTAGCAACCAATCCTCGTGGCAACGATACTCACTCATCATTCTATTACTTGTGCGACTAGTACACTTGCTACATTTGCATGTTTATGAAATCAAGCATCTGCCATTTGATCACTTCTTTCTTCACCACCTCCTTCATTTTCAAGTTTAACCTTCTTTGAGCTTCATGCACCGGTTTAGCATTCTCCTCACAAAATATGCGATGCATTGCACAAAAAGAAAAGGAGGGCTAATCCCTCGCAAATCGCTACCCGACCAACGATTACTTTCTTATGTGTTGTCAAGACCGCTACTAATCTCTCCTCTTGCTCACTATCTAAGTTGGCGGCAATGATCACGGGTAAGTTCTTGTTGGGTCCTATGAAAACATACTTTAGAGTATCAGGCAAGGCCTTCAACTTTAAGATTGGTGGAGACTCAATTGACCTTAGTTGTGTCGTCTTAGACAAAGGTGGTAAGGGTTCATACTTGATGTTCTAAAGTCGACGCTCTAGAGTGGGCAACTTAGCTATATACGCACTAACCTCCTGAATCTTAGACATGACACTTAAGCTAGATATCTCCTCAACAAATGGATTCATAAGAGTGTAAATTGCATCATCACATAACATGCGTAGGGGTGTGAGCCTCCACTAGGCATCCCAATAGTATCAACCACTATGAAACACTTCGTTATCGGTCCCTCACGCATCGGTCCCTAAACCAACATTAAACACATTAAGTCTCGGCCTTTCCTATTCCCAAAGACACTTCCCATCTCTCCCCGATCTACGCTTAATGCACGCATTTGCTGTTGCTAGAAAAAAGGCCTCCCTAAAATAATCGGTGGCATACTTCCAACGCGTATACCCATGTCTAAGACAAGAAAATCCCACCGGAAAATATAGTTCCTTCAACCTTAACTAACACGTCCCCTAATTAGGTTCCCCTAGGCATTTTTGACCGATTGGTCGACATCAGTAGGATGACTTCAATGGGCTTGAGCTTCAACTAAGTTAACTGCCCTTCATACACGCAGTGGGTAATAAGTTCACGCTCCGCCCTTTTAAGTCTAAGAGTGCTCTATTTATCATGACATTACCTATCACACAAGAAATAATAGGAGCTCCAGGGATCCTTTAACCCTTCGTGAATGTGGTTGAGACAACCGCACACTTACATTTTTTCGGTAATGTACGAGTCTTAGATGTGTGAGATTTCATTTGCCTTTTTTGCGTGCACAAGTCTTTTTGAGAATTTGGCATAAGAGTACTTGTTTAATGGCATCTAAGAAGTGGAATGTTAATCTGCACGCTTTAAAAACCTCATCGTTTCCTCCATCCCCTAGCACTTTTCCTAGTAGTGGGAATATTTGGGGGCTCTAAGCCGGGGAAGGAAAGTGTGCTCAGGGATGTATGATTTGCAGGGGATGGGTTCATTCTCCCCCGACTTTTTCCTTACCTAGTCTCTAAACACTTGATTCTACAAGTGGCTCACTCTCACTCTCTTTGGCTTGGTCCCTACCTAGACTTTCCTTTTCTCTACCCTGGACTTTTACTTCCCTCTCGAGCCTAATAGCTCTCCGGTCGCTCCGAAGAGTCACTTTGACCTTAAAGCTTTGTTCGAAAAACCCTCTCTCCGAGAAGAACCACCCTAGGGTTACCTATGACTTGACTAGGCAATTGGGCCTTGTTCCCTCCTATTATTGCTTCAGCTATTTGACCAATGACGGGTCTTTAGGCTTACTAATGGATTGAGAATGGGAATGTAGGGAAGGGTGGGTATTTTGCTCTAAATCCTGGAACCTAGCATTCATGTCGGCTTTTTGTTCCTGCATGGTTTGGAGCATTGCCATCATTGATTCTAATGAACTAGGCACTGGAGTGGGCTGCTGAACGGGAGGTGGGATCCTAGGTTGGATTGAAGGTTGTTCCCTATAATTGCCTTGTTGATTGAAAGGATTGTTCCTGTATGGCATATTACTGGGGACATTCTGATGTGGTTGTGGCTTCCATGAAAAATTAGGGTGGTTATGCCACCCAGGATTGTACGTGTTCGAGTACGGATTGTTCCGTCTCTGGAAGCCTTGTGCAACCTGCACTTGCTTCTCAAAAGAGTCAGGGGCAGGTTCCTCAACTATATGGTCAAAAGTGGAGTGCATGGCAAAAACATCTTGTTCCGCTTCTTGAGATGATTGTGTGAGGGTTGCCCTTGTATAGATACAAGCTGGTTAAATCGTAGCCAACACCTCCTAACTTGGAACTAATGTCATCTAACCATGACACCTCATACATGCCACCCTTCTTGGATGGCTGCCCTAAGATAGGCATTCTAGACGCAGAAATGTGGTGCAT
Organism: Pistacia integerrima; assembly: GCA_026225825.1. NCBI lineage: Eukaryota > Viridiplantae > Streptophyta > Magnoliopsida > Sapindales > Anacardiaceae > Pistacia > Pistacia integerrima. Next base: position 13,028,880 of record CM047748.1, on the reverse strand, counting down.
TGAATTTTCACTTAAGGTCTCGAAGAGTTGCCATAACTCATTCTCGTCCTTGTGCATAAATGTTCCCCCACAAGAGGTGTCTACCATATTCCTATGCCTCTTGGTTAGTCCGTCATAAAAACTACGAACTAATTGCCACCTAGGGACTACGTGATGGGGACACTTCCTAAGCATTTCCTTCAAACATTCCCAACTCTCATAAAATTCCTCGCCATCAAGTTGAGCGAAACTAGTAATGGTTTGTCTTATGCTGTTGGTTTTACCAATGGGATAATACTTTTTTAGGAATCCTTGTTGCATTTAGGCCTAAGAGATAATGGACCCTGCTGCAAAAGAATTGAGCCTTTGTTTAGGCTTTTCGGGATCCTTATGTGAGAATGGGAATAAAATTAAAAGCGCACGACATTTTCATTCACATGTTTGAAGTCTAACCGTGGAGCAAACCTCTAAAAATTATTCCCATAATAAATTGGTAGTAATTGGATGACACTAGTTTTGATCTCATAGTGTTGTGTCTGGACATTAGGGATAGGGATACGGATACATGAGGTTGAAGTGTACGTGATAGGTGCAAAATGTTGGCTAAAGGGCACATGTGCGGGTTCGGGTTCATCTGATCAGCCCATCCTACATGCTTGTTTTCTATTCCTCTTTACAAGTGCGTTCAATTTCAAGATTCAAAGGTAATAACTCTTCGGTTTACAAGACCTTCTAGTTTGCATTCACCAATCAAACACACAAAAGGCTCAACAAAGTAACCGCAACAACAATCTCAAGAAAATTGACTAAATGCAAATCTAGAAACAAATTTTAATAAGCACACGAAGAAAACTAAAACAAAAAATCTAACAAAACTATGCACAAAATTTTACACAATAAATATGCTTAATCAAAACTAAAGTTATCAATGCCACCTAAAAAGGGAAAAATTTAATACTAAGAACAAAAATTAAATCTTAGGAATAAATTTAAAAAAAAAATCAAAGGTTAAGAGAATTTCACAATCGGGTCATGCAAGATCTTTACTACTCATGACACGCCTGAGCGGTTTTCCCAATTGCAATTTTTCCTACAAAAAACGAAAACAAACACAAATGAAACTATTCCAATGAAAATAAAATAAAAAAGCCAAGTAAAAATGAAATTACGCAAGCAACCTAAAAAGAAAATAATTAACGAACAATGCAAAGAGACAAACTTAAACGGAACACAAAAAATTAAACAATTCACCCCAAACCAAAGTAATCACTTTACAAAGAAAATAACACAAACAAAACAACAAAGACTAAAATAAACCTAGAATAAAAACTAATGACTACCCAAACACACAAAGTCAAAAAGCACGTTGCTCCCTCCCGGGCACGCACCAAAATTTTGTCGAACCCGGTTATCATAGTCACAAAATTAAACCTAAATACCATAGTTAGGCGGTTAGCGGGGATGAAGGTCGAATCCACAAGGGTAGGCAAGACTAACAACCTAATGTATTTTTGACTAAGCGGGAATGAGATTGACAATTCCCGATTAATTAAACTAAACAAACTAAATGTAAATAATAAAACGTTGAAATTAAAACTAATAAATACTTTATAATAAAAATGTTGCCAATTACGGTTTTGGTTCGACACCGGGAGAACCGACTCACATAATTCTCCTCCACCCTTTCTAACGATCCCTAAACCTACAAGGCAAGGTAAATCAATGAAATGGCTTCCCGATACTCTAGGTATAATCTATCTGTCTCACCCAAAGATCACTCAAGTTCGATTGGTTAAAGGGACTATCATTTATATGCCGATAAAACGCTACAAAGAACAATGCCCACCCTTTAGTTGGTATGCGATTAACAAATACAATTTGTCAACACGTATCTTCATCAACCAACTTCCACAATAAAAACGACAACAACGGTAGAAATGGAAATTAAATCCGAACACAACTCAGTACAATCGATGCGAAGTAATGAAAAGCAATATTCATCATTTAATTATTTCTAACCAACGTTTATCATTTAACGAGTTCTATGAAAACATTAAATCACAATAAAGACAACAATATTCATCACCTGATTATGCTCAAACCATATTAAAAGTAATTGAAATCAAACATGAAAACGAAAACAAATATAATTCAAGCACAAAACTACCAAATTTCCTATAATCGGGCTCATCCAACTAGTCGAGAGTTGATGACCAGAGTCGTGGAGTCAATCTCGATCTCGCCTATGCCGTATGGAACAACCAGGGGAACTTAGCTCATGGCTGATGGACGGAGGCTGAAACGGTGGAAATGAGTTGATCATGGTGGGGAGGGGAAGGTTAACCAAGACAAGCGATATGATGTGAGGAAGGGGTGAAACGACCACGGACCCGAGTCCAGTACTGACGGCCGCACTCATTGGAAGGCGTTAATTTTCTTCCCCGATTCCCGGTCTTCGTGTTAGAGTAGATGCCAGAGCCAATCAATTATTGTAGAATTGACTCTTTTGTAATAATGTTCATTAATCAATAAAAGGCATTTTATTCTATTAAATGAAGGGTAAATCATTATTATTGCAATATGTATTTGATATATGTCCTTAGAATGGTAGAAGCGTTGAACGAGGGTATCAAGTGTTTCAAATCTTGATAGTGAGAACCCTATAAGCACATATGGTGGCCATTCTAGAAACGTCCATAGCCCCAAGTTATTATTCCGAACTAAGGGCACGGAATAATACGGTAAAAAGGCTTTTATCATAGTGTTGAAACGCCACCTGTCGAAAGCGATGGCCAGTCTCACTTGTCATGGTTTGTTTGGTGACAACTTTGTTTTGCAACACATTGGGTGTTTGTTGTAAGGCGATTACACCATAAGCAGTTCCCACCCTTTGGGTGACCCACGAGAAGGATTCCATATGGATGGTAACCGGAGTGTCTATAGAACAAATCCTCTAACGAATGGTGGTGCATGTGATCCTTAGACTTGAGATCACCCCAGCGCCTTGTGCACCGGATTGGTGTAGTTTTGACACTAGCCTAATGCGGTTCTTTTGGAAGCTGTCAATACGGTGGTGATTGGCTACATCCAAGGAGGGTGTATCAAGAGTATGGTGGATTGGACAGGAAAGGATTTATCACTCCCGGGTATGGGAGAAAGTTATCTCACGGCGTAATTCAAGATTATGGCAATGACACTTTAAACTGGTGGCCCCACAGGTGGGATTGAGTTGTTGCTCTTATCCAGCTTTATAATACGGGTCATTCCGGTCGTAACCTTCCGAATAAATAAATAATCGAGGAAGTAACCGAAGGAACCTTGACACTATTTCTATGCCTTCGCTCGTCGAGATAACGAATGATGAAAGGAACGAATTGCCACGGTAACCATATCGTTGACGGGTAGCTACTTTCTTTGAATCCGAATCTATAGGGTGGCCATGATGCCTTGCTAGGGGCGAATATTGGTCTGTAATATTAGTGAGACGATTAATTGATGTTAATCGCAATACTATACAACCCGCCGATATGATGAAAGGAAGCCTAAAAGGTCACACACATAGAAGACAATTTAAGATGCAAGAAGAAAGAAGCGGCTGGGGCGTCTTTTTAAAAAGTCCCCGAAAGGGTATTTTGGTAATTTCACGGTGCAATTAAATTTTGCTTTGAAAGGTCGTTAGCCTTTATTTAATTTGTTAGAAAAATTAAATAAGTGAAATTACGTTTGAATATGTGTTCACACATATTTAAATTATCATTATTGTTAAATGTTAATATATATATATTTATTTAAATATATATATTAATTGATTTTTAATTGAGATAATGATGGAAATTAAAATAAAATCCAAATTGGGAGTGTTTGGCAACATGGGGCGTTTGGGTTGGAAGGGCCCGGGAAGCCTGTTAAAAGGTTATGGGATTAGGGCAAATTGTTTTTAAATATAAAAAGAAAGGTGTCTGTGATTTTAAAAAAAGGGTTTCTTCTTTGAAAAACCAAAAACCACACAGACCACTTTTGCTTCTCCAACAGATAACACTTTTGAGCCTAAATCAATTCAATTGATTTTTGTTTTCTTCTTAATCTTGAAGCCAAAGAGGATCTAGCAAATCCCTCTTTGGTTCTTTTGGAAGAATTGTCTTCGTGTAAGGACTACGCAGTTCGATCCTACACTTGGATCGGTAGCAAAACGCTTCCGGGTCGACAAATTTGGAGGAGCCTTCAACGCGCGTTTGTTTCTCTTAACTCATGCCTGAATATTTATGCAGTTTTTATTTTTATTTAATATAAATTGTAAAATCCATTACCCTTGATCTTGGCTCATGTAAACAATCCTGTTATATTATATTTTTCGTTTCCGCTACGTATATGGGACCGTTTACTAACATTCTGAAAAATGGTGGCGGAAATGGGATCCGAAGGTACCGATGGAAAGCTTTGGTGATGGGGAGGTGAAAAGTCACTGGAAACGAGCAAGATCTAGGCTGGAAGATGAAGAGTCGTGGTGGCTAGATGGCAGATTCTGGTAGTTTTTACGGCGGTTGAAGCTTGGGATGGGGTGTAGATCCAACGTGAGGGGAAGAGATCAACCTTCCCGGGGAGCTCAAGGCGTTGAAATCCAGCCTGGAATGCGAAGAGTCGTGGTGATGGAAGGCAAAATGTCGCGGTGGTGATGGCGACTAATGAAGATTGGTGCACAAGGTGGATCATCGATGGCAGCCACCGGAAAAGAAGACGAGGAGTCGCTGGAAAAGATGGATGAACAATGCCCCCCCTGTATGCAACCTTTCGTTTTCATTTTATAGATAACTGTAAAATATCACTTTGGTCGGATACGATTAAAACCCCTTGACAAAATCGGCCCAACCCTTGTAAATATGCACGATTTACCCCCATCGAACTAGACAAAATAAAAATGAGACAAAATCACCCCTAATCTATAAACCACAATCTAATATCAACTCATATCCTTTCCAAAATCATTTCCCAAACATGTTAAATTCATAAGAAAAATATTAGGAAGTTTGATTTTTCGTGAATAAATTCATAAATTCTTTAATTGTCTCAATATACTTCAATTTAATCACACTTGGGGTATTTTTATCACCAAAATAGAGTCACTTTCATGACTCTAACAACGCTTCGTCCATTATTCTACACCTCAAGGAGCTTTACGAAACAAATGCTTTACATGAGAGGTACAAGGTGTCCGAAAGCCAACTTGCTTTTGGGAGTTCCGTCGACTGAGGAGTTCCCAAGGTTGGTCCTCATGTGCTCAAGATGATCGAAGGCACAGAGGAAAGCTTGAGACTTTGGGATGTGGCCTTGGATGCAGGAATTACAAATGGATTTATCTCGCCAATCCTTTGGCTGAATTCTTATGCTCAGTTCATAATAAATTTTAATATGAACACAATGGAGAAAACCCTGTCAGAACTTTTGAACATGCTTAGGACTGTAGAGTAGGACTTGAAAAAGGCCAAACCCAAGCCCAAGCCCAAGCCCAATTTCAAAGGACAAAGTTGCTCTTGGTCTTAAGAGGTGGCATAAAGGGAAGGGCAAAGGTAAGGTCTGCTTCTTTTTGTGGCAAGCCTTTGGCCATTGGAGGAAACTGCAGGGGCTTTCCTCAGGGCAAGAAAGGCCAAGAATTCAGTATAGAAGAATCTAAGAAGGGATTTCTTCTAATGTCACTTGGTGTTTATCTCTCTAAGGAATCATGTCCTAAAACACAAGATGAGAGAGATAAGATGAAGAGAATCCCATATGCATCGGCAATTGGATCCATCATTTATGCCATGCTTTATGTACTTTCGGATTGATGTCTCATGTGCTTTAAGCAATTGTAGTAGAATATCAATCGGATCCAGGTGAGCATCCAAACCTTTGGATGGTCATCAAGAATATTCTTAAGTACTTGAAGAGGACTAAAGGATATGTTCTTGATTTATGGAGGAGAAGATGAGCTCACTGTAAAAGGATACAGTGATGCTAGTTTTCCAAACGGACAAAGATGATTATCGATCGCAATTCGTGGGGTTTGTATTTTGTCTTAATGTCGACGCAAGGAATGGAGGTGGAAGAGCTCCAAGCGGGTAAAGCATTCAGAGCGGACTCTACAATGGAGGCTAAATATATTGCATTGTCCGGAGATGGCCGGCCAAGCGATGCGGATTTAAAGAAGTTCATTACGGAACTTGGTGGTGGTTTCCTACGATTGTTGATCCTATAAACATCTATTGTGACAACAATGGGAGGGCAATTGCTCAAGCCAGGGGGAACCACGGTCTCATCCGAAGTCCAGGACACATACTGGGACGATTCCACCTCATCAAAGAGATAGTTGAGGAGGAAAGGACGTACGACATTAGTAAAAGTTGCATATTGAACCGGCACAATCTCGAAGATCCCACTAACAAAGCCTCACGTCAGGTTCACAAGGCATGAAAGGCACTTGAGATCATTTGGTATTAAATACATGAATGATTGGCAATGGTGCAAAAGTGGGAGAATTGTTAGAGTAGATGCCTTAGAGCCCAATCAATTATTGTAGAATTGACTCTTTTGCAATAATGTTCATTAATCAATAATAAGAGGCATTTTATCCTATATCCACGTAAATCATTATTATTGCAATATGTATTGATATATGCCCCTAAAGAATGGTAGAACCGTGCGAGGGGTATCAAGTGTTTCAAATCTTGATAGTAAAGAATTCTATGAGCACATATGGTGGCCATTCTAGCGTTCCGTTAGCCTAGTATTATCGAGTAAGGGGCACCAAATAATACGGAATAAGGCTATCATTAGCATTTGAGCGACCCTATCGGAGGCAATGACTTTGATCTCACTTGTCAAGGTTGTTTGGTGACAACCTAGTGTAACACATGGGTGCCTTACTATAAGGCGAAGAACCCACCAACAAGGCAAGTTCCACGGATTGGGCCACCCTCACGGAGGATTCCATATGGATGGTAACCCCGGTTGGTCTATGGAACAAATCCTCTAACGAATGGTGGTGCATGTAATACTTAGACTTGGGAGATCACTAGAGCGCCTTGTGCCACCGATTGGTGTAGTTTGACACTAGCCTAACGCAGCTTCTTTTCGGAAGCTATCCAATACGGTGGTGATTGGGTCGTGAGAGTGTATCAAGACTATGGTGGATAGACAGGAGGATTCATCACTCCCGACGGTGGGAGGAAGTTATCTTATGGGCGTAATTCGATGAAATGGCAATGACACTAAAGCGTAGGCCCACAAGGTTGGGATTGAGTTGTTGCTTTCTATCTAGTTTATAATACAGTCATTGGTCCCTACCGGAATACCTAATATTGAGAGTAACCAAAGGTTGACACTTATTTCTATGCCTTCCGTCTCGTTAAGGATAATGTATGATGAAAGGATCGGGAATTATGCGGTAACCCATTATCGTTGACAAGTAGGCTACTTTCTTTGAATCCGACAATCTATCGGGTAGCCATGATGCCTTGTTAGGGGCCAATCTTGATACGTTGTATTAGTGAGGCGATTAATTGGTATTAATCGTGATACTATACCCCCACTACCGGGATATGATGAAAGGAGGGTCTATGAATCACACACATAGAAGATAATTTAAGACTCAGGAAGTAAGAATGGCATTTTCTTCTTTTTAGGCAAAATGGTATTTTGATAATTTCATAGTGCAATTAAATTTGCTGAGGTCATAGCCTTTTATTTAATTTTTTATAAAAATTAAATAAGTGAAATTACATTTAAATTTGTGTTAGCATGTATTTAAATAAATTATCATTATTAGTAAATATTAATATATATATTAAATATATATTAATTGATTTTAATTGAAGATAATGATGAATTAAAATAAATATCTAATTGGGAGTGTTTGGAAACAAGGGGTGTTTGGGTTGGAGCCCAATCCTATTCCATATGGGAATAGGGCAATTAAAATATCACTAAAAAAGAAAAGGTTTCTTTGAAAAGTTAAAGAAGAATTCATTCATTTCATATTATCATTAAAGAGTAGTAGCTATAACCCCTTGAAAACACTCTCACGCTTGCTTTTGGTTTTTTCCTAAAATCAAATACATTTCATTTCTTCTTGATTCTTAAGGCTAAAGAGGATCTAACAAATCCCTTCTTAGTTCCTTGTGATTGTCTTTGTGTGGACTACGTCGGTTCGATCCTATACTTGGGTCGGTAGCAAAACACGTTCAGAGACAACTTGGAAGAGCCTCCAAACGTGTTTTTGATTCTTTAAACCTAGAAAAGATTTTTCTACAGATTTAATATATATATTGTATAAACTATGATTTTTGTACCTAGATCTTGGTTCTAAGGAACGATCCATGTTATTTATGTTTTTGTTTTCCGCTTTACGTAACTGGGTCGTTTCCTAATAGACAAACATGTGACCATCATGTCGATGCGCGCTTAGGTTACCATAAAAAGTATCAGTCCACCCTTGGTGGATGAATAGGTCCCCCACCCCCATATGTCCCCATGATTTCTTTGTAAAAAATGATGGGGGTTCTAGACCAACTTTAGTCATGGATGGCTTAAGTGCCAATTTGCCTTGTGGGCGAGCAATACAATTACTCTCATTAGGTGATAGAATCTTCAGGTTCTTTAATGGGTGACCATGTGAGTTTTCTATGATTCTACGCATCATAGTGGACTCGGTGACCAAGATCGGCCTAGCCGATCTTAAAAGTTCGGATCCGGCTGAACTTCTCGTTTGTAACTACATAGACTTCAACATTCTTCAGGAATGTGTATTATAATCTTGATGAGAAAGTAGGAAGTTTCTCTAGTACATGCTTCTGGCATGAAATATTAGCAATGATGCATAGAAATTCTCCATCCTTTTCACTTAAAGTTTCAATGTGGTATCGATTGAGTCGGTATATCTTTGAAGCTAAGCAAATTTCTTAGGATTTGCTAGAATATAAAAGCATCATGGATACTTAATTTAGTTCAGCAGTAACCAAGGAAGGTGTTGCTCTTCGAGCCCGGCCCAATTATGTTTCTGAGGACACGATATGGTATTTACTTTAGCTTCCCAATTGAAATGTCATATCCAAAACATATTTTCTATCCCAAAGGATGGTGTGCGTCATTGCACTGTCTACTATACAAATGTCTCCATCACTACTAGATATCGATGTTTCATTTTTGAAGTTCATCCTTTAAAAAAGGGGGGGAAAAAATTTTTTTAGTAAGGATGTTTACATAACTTAAGGATGTATATACAAGACAAATATATTCATAAAAAAATACATAGTTCAAAAACATGACAAAAGTTATAGAAATCCTGGAAATCACGAGAACATTTTTCATAACTACTCTAATATTCCATATTGGTATCTCCAAAGAAATCTCGAGACATTAGGCCGACTAATCAAAGTTATCGGTATGAAATTTGACTCAGGGGGCATTAAGTTAGATTTGTCTCTATCTTTTTGTTCTTAATCGATGATTGATAAAATTCCACCAAAGCAAGGCGGGTGTTCGATAGGTACATGACTAGTGGCCCTTTCTTTCATATCTATAGCACTTGTTTTCCCATTATTCTGCTCTGAATTGGACGGCTTTCATTTTTGATTCAGTCTTACTCCACTTCTTGGTGGTGCGGATTTGAAATTTCTTGTTATGACCACCTCTGTCGATAGTTAATTCCGCTTTCTACACCCCTCGACTTGGACCCTCCCGCCCATGCCCACGGAATTATACGCTAGTCATTGTGTCCACTTCGGGGAACGGTTGGCAACAGTTCATTATTTTGCTTAGCCACAAGTAAACAAAAAATTAATTCAGAATATTTCTTAAAGTTAACGCTCCTTTATATTATTGTGCTGCAGAGCAAATATTGGAAGGGGACGGAAAGTGGAGAATGTTTTTACCAACATATTTTCTTCGGCTTATTTTCTCTCCACATAATCTTAATTTAGGGAAGAACAATCCCAAATAAAGCGAGAATTATATTTCACTACAAGATTTCATAGTCCTATAGACATAAATGAGTCTAATCATATTAAGACATTGAGAGTATTACTGATTTGTTATGTTCAAATCTCTCCCCCAAATTTGTCCACAATTGGAGTGGATCTTTTATATCCCTCCTTACCTTTCAACCGTAGCCTCTTGGATGTGAATTGCCAAAAGGAAAAATAGTAGCCTTTGATTTGTCCTATAGGGACACCATGTTTCCTTCCTTAATTGAAATTCACCTAGTTTCATAGATTCCACATGGAGAGTAGTGTATAGGGCCCATCCATCATAGTTTTTTTTTTTTTTTTTTTTTTTTTTCTAGTCTCAAGGCCTCATACTGGAGCTTCAAAAGGTTCAACATTTCTGAGAATGTAGTTAGTTCCGCATCTTCTAGATGCATGTCATGGGATGCATTCAGACATTCAAAACTAACAAATGAAATATAAAATGTGATAATTTTAAAAAAGAAAAAATTGATAAATAAAATGACAAATTCTAAATAGATCGTATATGAAAGGCGGTATTTAGCAACATAAATAAAGGTTCGACCATAAGGAGGCGGAGTTTAACAATAATAAGTAAATCCAACCATTAGGGGTGTTCGATTAGGGTACCTTACTTTTTAGAAAGAACCCGAGCCAACCGCTAGTTCCTTGAAATTTGGAATTGGAAAGCCGGGAAGGGCAAAGACGGTTTCGGTTTCCTAAAGTACCCAAAACTAAAACCTGTAACAACGGTTCCCAGTTCCCGGTTCGTAGGGTACCCTATAAAATTACAATTACCCCCAAAAGTTTTTAAAATGGCAAAAAACCCTTAAAAACTTATAAATACCCCCACTTTCCCGGCACTTGTTAACAAAAATAAAATTACAAATTATAAATTAAAATTAAAAACTCCATTACTTTGTAAGGTAGATTCTCAAAAAGTCAAAACCAACTTACTTTAAAAGGTTATGAAATATAAATATAAATGTATTTACATTACTTTTTCTACAAAAGTTTTTATTAACTTACTTTCTTTAATTTTATTTTATATTAGGGTTGTTTGGTTCGGTTTTGGTTTGTTAGGAAGTAGGTGCCCTAGAGCCAATCAATTAATTGTAAAATTGACCTCGTAATAAATGTTTATTCATCAATAAAATGCATATTCTTTTATATCCCGGGTTGTATGTAATGATATATGTCCTTAGGATGGTAGAAACTGTGACAGGGTATCAAGTGTTTCAAATCATGATAGTGAGAACCCTATGATCACATATGCTTGGCCATTCTAGAAACGTATGTGGCCCTAGTAATTATTACGACTAAGGACACATATAATACGGTAAGGCTATCATAGGTGTTGAGCGACCATGTTAAAGGGGCGGTGGTGATCTCACTTGTCAAGGTTGTTTGTCGACAACCTGGTGCCAACCGCATGGTGCTTGCTTAGAGTTAAGTTTACTAGGACAGGACCCACCCAAAGGAAAATTCCATTAAATTGGATAGTAACCCTAGTGTCTATGGAATAAATCCTCCTACGGATGGTGGTGCCATGTAATCCTTAAGACTTGAGATCAACTTGGGAGCACCTTGTTGGTACCAAATTGGTGGTAGGTTTGACACTAGGCCCAATGTAGTTCTATTTAGAGCTATCAGTACGATAGTGATTGGCTACATTGAGAAGTGTATCGAGACTATGGTGGATCAACAAAGGATTCATCACTCCTGGGTATGAGAGAAGTTATCTCACATAGGAATTCAGAAATGGCAATGAACACTAAATCAGGTGGCCGTAGTAGGATTGAGTTGATGCTCAATCCAATTTAATTTAATTCTTATGTCATTGGTTCGAGTAACCGGAAATACAAACATGTCGAGGGATATCTGAGGTTGACACTATTTTTGTACCTCGGCTCGATGAGATAACTGATTGATGAAAAAGGATTTGATTGCACGGTAACCATAACATTGACAAGCTGCGGTTTCGCTGAATCAGAATCTATCGGGTGGCCATGATGCCTTGTTAGAAGCTAATCTTGGTTTGTGTGTAATGAGATGATTAATTGGTGTTAATCACGAGACTACTCACTGCCGATATGATAAGGAGCCCAGGGGTCACAAAATCAATTTGTGAGAAGGGTATTTTTCCCGCTTTCAGGGATGAAAGGGTGGGTTTTATTTTGTTAATCTCACAGTTGCAATTAAATTTCGAGGTTGTTGCGTATTTTAATTTTAATTATTAAAATTAAATTAGTGAGATTATATTTAAATATATCGATGTATATATTTAAATGAATTATTATTATTAATTGAATGTAAATATATTATTATATATTAATTGATTTTAATTATAATAATAATTAATTAATTAAAATACCAAATTAAAAGGTGTTTGTTTGTTGCAAAGGGTGGACAAGGGGTTGGAGCCCATAGCTATTCCTAAGTGGAATAGGGTTTTAATTGTTTGCACTATATAAATGAAACTTAAAATTAAAACATAATAGTATTATTCATTCAATTAAACGCCTTAGCCACCTATCTCTCTCTCAAGAAGAAAACTTTTCTTGTTCTTCTTTCTTGATTCTTGAAAGCCCTTGATTGTTCTAGCAAAATAATCAAAGGGTTCTAACATTATCTTCGTGTGGACTTTTTGTGAGGTGCGATCCTACTTTGGATTGATTGGCGAAAAATCACATGAAACGTTAGATGGTGAACGGATAATAAGTGAGCAGTCTGTAATTACAATAACCAGTGGAAGGCAATATTCTATCCGAAATCAGAGATATTGAAGGGAGCCTCCAAAGCGTACGTAAGTATTCTAATCCTTGAATGGATTTACTTTATACAAATTTTTGTTTATAAACATGTAAACGGTTATAATCTATACTCGGGGATCTAGGCAAAGGAAAGGTAATTGAATTTACCGGAATTGAATTTTGTTTTCCTTACGTATGGTAGATCAATTACTTACGGTTCTGTTTCCTAACCTAAATTAAGGAATTAGGAACTAGGACAGATGGCGGTTCCAAAAATTTGGAACCAAAATCTACCCATTGACCGCACCCGCTTCACAGTAGGAATCGGAACCCAAACCCAAGGAGTCTTTTCTTTCGTGCCCTTACTTCAGTTAATAATACTAGGGCTAAACGACGTTTCTAGAATGGCCACCATATGTGCTTATAGGGTTCTCACTATCAAAATTTGATACATTTAATACCCTCCGCTACTGCTTCTACCATTCTAAGGACATATATCATACATATTGCATAATAATGATTTACGCGATATAAAATAACTCGCCTTTTATTATTAATTAATGAACATTATTACAAGAGTCAATTCTACAATAATTGATTGGCTCTAAGGGAATCTACTCTAACAATCTCCCACTTGCATTATAGCAATCATTCATGTATTTAATACCAAATGATCTCAAGTCCTTTCATGCTTCTCGCGACAGAGGCTTTGTTAGTGGATCGCGAGTGTCGTCGGTATACACTTTACTAATATGCACGTCTTTCCTCTCACTATCTCTCTGGATGAGATGGGGAATCGATGCCCAGTATGTATCCGGACTTAAACCCGATGACTTGTGGTTCCCTAGGCTGAGAATTTGCTCCATTGATGTCACAATAGATGTCCCTATAGGATCAACAATCACGGGAACCCTGAACAAGTTCAATAATGAACTTCTTAATCCCGAGATCGTCTCCTTGGGCGCCCCATCCCGATAATGCAATATACTCAACCTTTTCCATTGCAAGTGCGCTCAGGTGCTTTGCTTGGAGCTCTTCTTTAGCTTACTACGGCATTATTGAGACAAAATACAAACGATTCGATGATAATCATCTTTGTCCGTTTGGAAGCTAGCATCACTTTGTATCCTTTAACAAGGTGAGCTCATTTTCCCCCTCATAAATCAGGGGACCATATCCTTAGTCTCTTCCTTGGTACTTAGAATATTCTTGGACTGACCCATCCAGGTGGACGGCTCACAGGATCTGATTGATATCTACTACAAGTGCTTAAAGCATATGACACATCAATCCGAGTACATAGCATGGCATACATGATGGATCCAATTACTGATGCATATGGGATCCTCTTCATCTTATCTCTCTCATCTTGTGTTTTAGGACATGATTCTTTAGAGAGATAAACACCATGTGACATTGGAAGAAATCCCTTCTTGGACTCTTCCATACTGAATCTTTTCAGTACCTTGTCAATATATGCACTCTGACTTAGGCCAAGCAACCTACGTGATCTATCACGATAGATCTTATACAGGATGTAAGCTACTTCTCCTAAGTCCTTCATGGAGAAACACTTGGATAACCAAGTCTTTATCGACTGTAAGTTTGGTATATCATTCCCGATCAGAAGTATGACATCGACATACAACATGATAATTCGTAAATTATACAGTTTTTATATGATCTTTTTGTCGGATTCAGGTACTTTCTAGTGCATTTTTACCTGAAATGGTGCGTAATTCTCTAATTTTTCGTGTTTTCAGGGTTAAAATGGACTCTTTTAGCGAATAAAGACAAAATTTGAGAGTTTTGACTCGGAGTTGAAGGATTTCAGGAAGATAGGAGAGTTCGGGAGGGAGTAGGACAATGACGATGAAGCTTGTTTCCAAAGTGGAGTCGAAAATCGAAGAATCGGACAAGAGGCCAAGCGAGTGGCGGATTTGTAAATTTCAAAACTTTTGAAGGAGGCTTAAGCCCGTGAAGAAAATTGTCTTCCGCGGCGAAGTTAAGCCCAGGTCGAATTGGGAAATCAATTTAGGATTCTTGTGCTTCATGATTTAGAATTATTAACCTTCAATTTGTTAGGGTGCGGGAATGTTAATAAGGATGAATAGGAAAACATAGCCGAGAGGGTATGTTATCATAGTAATGAATCCGATTTACAACCATTGCACTTGAATGGGAAAATAGTGTAACTCTTAGGTTTAACCCATAAATAATCCAAGCAGAAGTCAAACCTACCCGTTTTACTTTAATTGAATTTCGTGTTTCATTTGCTTCCCTTTTTAAAGAATTAATTCTTTGTTAAATTTTATTTTGTTTTCATTTAATTACAAATTGCTCCCACAAATCCAAGATTTTCGGTTGCTTCAACTTGTTAACGTTAGGAACTTAGTGCTTTGCTACCGGTCCTCGTGGGAGCGATATCCCCACCCATCACTCTATTACTTGGCGACTAGTATACTTGCTAATTTTTGCATGTTGTAGTAACGACGCATCAAGTTTTTGCGCTGCTTAGGGAAGGGTGTTTTTTAAGTTAACATTAAGTTTTTCCTAGAGTTTAACTAGATTGAAGTTTTACTTTTGTTTTTAATTTTTGTTAGAGTTGTGATTTCACTTTTCTTTCACTTGTGTTCATTCAGTTTATGCGAAGAGCAAGACGTCAACCAGTGGTGCTGTTGACCTTGAGCTTGAGGGCATGTGCGAAGAACTAAGCAGAGAGAGAGAAAGGGATACACTGCGAAACGGAAGAAGTTGTAGTTGAAATGGTTTGAACCAGGAAAATAGGACAGAGGGGAATTTTCAGTTCCCATAGTGAACGGAAGTGGGTCAAGTATTACAAGACCTACGGTACAAGCTAACAACCGAGATCAAGCTAGGCAATCATCTAAATGATCCAATGATGGTAAGATTCAATGGTGATTTGAAGGAGGATCCGAATCGGCACATTGCAAATTTCCTGGAAATTTGCGACACCTTCAAGTCGAATGGAGTGTCGGATGATGCTATTAGGCTGCGTTTATTCCCATTCTCATTGGGAGATAAAGCAAAGGGGTGGTTAATGGCATTACCAGGAGGCGATTACAACATGGAATGATGGCACAAAAAATTCTTGACCAAGTTCTTTCCTCCAATGAAGTCGAAGTTGAGAAATGATATCACATCATTTCTACAAGATGAGTTGATCGTTATCTGAGGCTTGGGAGAGATACAAGGAATTGATGAGGAAGTGCCCACATCATGGTTTGCTGTTTGGCTTCAAGTCCAAACATTTTATAATGGTTTGATGGGTAACGTGCAAACCATGGTGGATGCAGCTTCAGGAGGAGCTTTGCAGAATAAGACACCTGAAGAGGCTAAAAACTTGATGCGCGTTTACTACAACATGCAAAATTAGCAAGTATACTAGTCGCTCAAGTAATAGAGTGATGGGTAGGATATCGTTCCCACGAGGACTGGTAGCAAAGCACTAAGTTCCTAACGTTAACAAGTTGAAGCAGCAAGAAAATCTTGGATTTGTGGGAGCAATTTGTAATTAAATGAAAACAAAATAAAATTTAACAAAGAATTAATTCTTTAAAAGGGAAGCAAATGAAACACAAAAATTCAATTAAAGTAAAACGGGTAGGGTTTGACTTCGTTTGGATTATTTATGGGTTAAACCTAAGAGTTACATTATTTTCCCATTCAAGTGCAATGGTTGTAAATCGGATTCATTACTATGATAACATACCCTCTCGGGCTATGTTTTCCTATTCATCCCTTATTAACATTCGCACCCAACAAATTGAAGGTTAATAATTCTAAATCATGAAGCACAAGAATCCTAAATTGATTTCATTAATTCTTGAATCTATCTCTAGCATCCAATACTATAATGGTTATTACCCATGAAGCTTAACATGAATTATTTCTCAATCTCATCATGTTCATCACATAAAACAATTAATTTGAGTAACACACAACCAGACTTATTCACATGGAAATAGCACAATCACATACTCAACCCATTTCAAATCCAAACTACAATCAAAACCCTAACCCATAGAAGATTAGTTCATAGCTAAATTAACAGAATAAAAACGGAAAATAAAAGTAAATAGAATAAACATAATGAAACTGAGATGAAAGAATAGAAATCTCCCCAAAAGATGAATCTTCCAGTCAAAATCTGAACCTTCTCTTTAACAATCCGAAAAACTCAAGCTTTTTCTCTAAGGAAAATGTAAAAGACGGCTCAACCTAATAGCTCTCCCCCTCCGTAAAAAGTTTATGTTTTTCTTTTATACCTAGTCCTAAAAAACCCAGTCAAAAACACGCACACCCGAAACTGTGCGTTTACAAAACTGAAAACTTTGAATTTCGCCACGGCGAAGAAGAATTCTTCGCCGCGGCGGGAATGAAAAAATCCCAATTCGAATGCCCTAACCCTCGCCGCGGCGAGACAATTTCTTCGCAGGGGTGAAACTCCTTCTTTAAAAGTTCTGAAATTTACAGAACTCGCCACTCGCCCTTGCCTCTTCGTCCGATTCTTCGATTTTCGACTCTCCACCTTGAAACAAGCTTCATCGTGCGTTGTCCTACTCGGAACTCTCCTATCTTGAAATCCTTCAATTCAGTCAAAACTCTCCAAATTTTGTCTTTATTCTTTAAAAAGAGTCCATTTTAACTTTCGAAACACGAAAATTAGAAATTACGCACCATTTCGGGTAAAAATGCACTAGAAGTACACGAAATCCGACAAAAGATCATATAAAAACTGTATAATTTACGGATTATCAACTACCCTCAAACTAAAGGGATGCTCGTCCTCGAGCATACAGTACAAAAATAACGAAAACAAAGACAATAACGAAAAACAAAAAAAATATGAAAATATGCACACAACCAGAAAAACCAAGATAAAACAAATTCAAATGCTACAACGAATTGCCTAGAAATTGCACATGTCTCACAAATTGTTGAAAAATTATTATCAGGAAATGTTCGACATTCCAAGAAGTTATAGGCTACATCATTGTCTTCCTCAATCGGTCCACCAAATAGGTAATCCCCACTTAATCCACATTCCAACTTCCTATTATTTTATGCAAAAAATTGTAAAGTTTATCAAATGATGGCAGACTCCATAAGCCTAAATATCGAAATACTCTCCACTAATGAGGACTAAACACAGATGAGAATCAAAAGGTCTTTAAAGGCTTGTAATGTTAGGCTCGGGTCATGGGCTCCAATAAAGGATAGGAAACAAAGTAAAGAACTTCGATTGTCCTAAAGCAAAACTCAAATCACAAACCCAAACCCACTTCCTCAACACCAATTGACATGTCTACTCCTTCACAGTCTTCATACACGTATTCTTACTTTTGGAAACCATAAATACAGGGGAGACTTGTTTAAGGTGTACGTGGTGTTGTTAAACCCGAGGTCGCCAAATGCTGGGAGCGGGTTTTAAAAAACGGTTCAGTTTCCATGATATACCCTTAAACTAGGTTGCATTGTGTTCGACAAATTTTTTATTTTATCTCTTTTTTTTTCAAACAAACACAACACTAGAATTGAATTGAATTGAGGTGACTCCTCCTTTGTTTTAATTCTTTTCTCTCAACCCCCACATCATTCTTTTTGATCTCTTCTTCATTTTTCTTCTCTTAACCCCCAAACTAATCTTTTGCTCAATTGTACACTCTTTTCATTCTCGGTTTTGCACTAAGACCGAATTCTCCTAAAGGTATGATAACGTGTTTAGTGTGAGAATTTACAAATCCGTTGTTTTTCCAAGAAAAATAAAGCAAAGTCAAATGGCTCAAATGGCTGACTACTGAAAATTTCAATCATGGGTTGGCTAGAAAGGTTCAAACGTTCCAAAAATCGCCTAAATCATCTCCTCAACTAGGTTCTAGAATCCACCAACATTATCAAGACTTTGCCTAATCGCATAAAATGAATCTAAGCATGCTGAAACAAATGAAAATCATGGTTGAACCACTCAACAAACCTCAATCAAAATCCAGTCAATAAACGTAAACTTGAAGCAATGCTTAACATTTCTCAACAATAAAGATTCAACAATCTTATTCTCATCATTGACTTATACAACTCATCATCGGCAAAACAAAACAACTGAAAGAAAAATGCAACACAAAAATACGTTATATTTATTTATTATTTATTTTTTTTTTTTCATTTTAAGGCGTACGCGGCGTTGTTAAACCCGAGGTCGCCAAATGCGCTGGCGAGTTTTAAGGGCGATTCTTGGTTTCCGGCCAATATACCCTTTAAAATAGATTTTTACGGTTTAAGGTGTACGCGGCATTGTTAAACCCGAGGTCGCCAAATACTGCTAGGCAGTTTTTAAGGCAGTTACTGGTTTCCAGCCAATATACCCTTAAACTCAAAATCTATTCCCTAATAAAATAAAATGCGTACTTTCTAGTGCATTTTTACCTGAAATGGTGCGTAATTCTCTAATTTTCGTGTTTCAGGTTAAAATGGACTCTTTTAGCGAATAAAGACAAAATTTGAGAGTTTTGACTCAGAATTGAAGGATTTCAGAAGATAGGAGAGTTTGGATAGGACAACGCACGATGAAGCTTGTTTCCAAGGTGGAGAGTCGAAAATCGAAGAATCGGACGAAGAGGCAAGCAGAGTGGCAGTTCTGTAAATTTCAGAACTTTTGAAGGAGCTTCGCCCCGGCGAAGAAATTGTCTTCGCCGCGGCAAAGTTAGGCAGATTCGAATTGGGATTTTTCATTCTTCGCCACGGCGAAATTCAAAGTTTTCAGTTTTGTAAACGCACAGTTTCGGGTGTGCGTGTTTTTGAGTGGAGAAATCTTCAATAATCTTCTCCTTCCATGAGCTGCCTCCCAAATCACGAACCAAGCCCCTTTTTCTTTCCTTTTCGCTCTAATTTATACCTCTCTCACTTAAGGACGAAGCCCTAGCAAGCCAAAACGCGTCGTTTTATTTTTTACAGCTGCTGCAGTTGTCGCCGCGGCTAAGCTTTTTACTCGCCACGGTGAAGAATTACAGGCCCAATTTGAGCATGATAGAGTTCGAATCTGGAAAAATATTAAACATATTAATTGTAGCCCTTTAAATTATCTTTCTGCTCGTTCAAGAATCAGCACAATCCGAGGTCTACAGCTTAAGTTATGGCAGAAATACTGAGGCACGTCCAAAGACGTTTTTCTTCAGTTCCCAGCGTCATTTTCACGACTTCAAGCCAAGTTTTCACCTTTGTCCAGTCAGAATTAGGAAAAACCCAAAACATGAACGTTGTAGCTGTTCTTCTTAGCTTTCCAAAGCTTCTAAATTCAGTTCATTCCGAGTTTTCAAGCTCAAGTTACACAATTTACGCTCAAAACTGTCATTTATTCTAAAAATCATCGTTTAGGCTTACAAAGACAAATTAATAGAATTAGGTAGCAATTATGGCCCAAATTGTATGAAAAGTATCCTAAATCCTATCAAAATTCAATGCAAAATCATAGTATAAAATAAACTTATCAACTACCTCCAAACTTAAGATTTGCTGGGTCCTCGAGCAAAAAGGAATAAAAACTCAAAGGAAGAAAAGCAACAAACAACCAAAAACACAAAACAACAAAACTAAAAATGAACAAACAAAAATTAGGCTCAAACACAACACTAGAATTGAATTGAATTGAGGTGACTCCTCCTTTGTTTTAATTCTTTTCTCTCAACCCCCACATCATTCTTTTTGATCTCTTCTTCATTTTCTTCTCTTAACCCCCCAAACTTAATCTTTTGCTCAATTGTACACTCTTTTTTGTTCTCGGTTTTGCACTAAGACCGAATTCTCCTAAAGGTATGATAACGTGTTTAGGGTAGGAATTTACAAATCCGTTGTTTTCCAAGAAAAATAAAGCAAAGTCAAATGGCTCAAATGGCTGACTACTGAAAATTTCAATCATGGGTTGGCTAGAAAGGTTCAAACGTTCCAAAAATCGCCTAAATCATCTCCTCAACTATGTCTAATCCTAGAATTTCGCCTTAAGCATTTCTCAACTAGGTTCTAGAATCCACCAACATTATCAAGACTTTGCCTAATCGCATAAAATGAATCTAAGCATGCTGAAACAAATGAAAATCGTGGTTGAACCACTCAACAAACCTCAATCAAAATCCAGTCAATAAACGTAAACTTGAAGCAATGCTTAACATTTCTCAACAATAAAGATTCAACAATCTTATTCTCATCATTGACTTATACAACTCATCATCGGCAAAACAAAACAACTGAAAGAAAAATGCAACACAAAAATACGTTATATTTATTTTTTTTTAATTTTTTTTTCATTTTAAAGCGTCTGTGACGTTGTTAAACCTGAGGTCGCCAAATACTGCTAGGCAGTTTTTAAGGCAGTTACTGGTTTCCAGCCAATATACCCTTAAAATAGATTTTACAGTTTAAGGTGTACGCGGCGTTGTTAAACCCGAGATCGCCAAATCTTGCTAGGCGAGGGTTTTAAAGCGATTCTTGGTTTCAGCCAATATACCCTTAAACTCAAAATCTATTCCTACCCCCAAACTCAATATGACATTGTCCCCAATGTTCCATTATGTACACGTCAAGGAATAGAGCACAAAAAAAAAAAAAAAAAAAACTAAAGAATAAAATAAAAGTACGAGAATGCTCCCTTTATAAGTCATGGTGTTGCTCCACAATGTTCACCCGTGCTCGGATTCTTCATCATCAAGTTCTGTCAAAACAATAAAGCGTGGTGTCCCTCATGTTAGAAGCAGAATTCGCAACTAATATTGAAAGTATTACAACCTAATCTCCGCCTTTAACAACTACTAACTAAAAACATTAACTAACAAATAACGAATAAACAAAATCCAAAACCAAAATAAAAAAAATGAGTTTAGTTTCAATGGACAAAGAAAAATTAAATGAAAACAATTAAACCGAGACAAGCTCGGGTTCAATCTTGTTCTTCCTTCTGATTCCTCTTCTTCCTCTGATTCGGCCAATCTCGAGTTCAGTCCAACCCAATGATACGCGAAAGTGTCAACTTTCACTTCCTTGTTGTCTCACAGGCAATTCATGAATGCTCTTGTGTCCGCTCCATCATCCAATCCTGTCTTCTCTTCATGTATTTCATCATGCTCATCATTTCTTGCATCATCTCTTTTTGTGAACTGTGGGTGGATGATGTGGCCATGCTCGTTCTCTGCCTCTTTGCCCCGCTCTTGGTTGGGCGGCCTCAGATTCGGTCAAGGTGTTTCTTGAAATAGTCGGCATCTAGAAGTCGGAGGCTGCATTATCTGCGGCTCATCATCTTGAACCTTGACTCTGCTTTGGACACATGGGTGTGATGAGATGCGGGAAGCAGTATTGATCGCCCCTTTTGGGATGCTACCCGACCTTTGTCAAAAATGATGTCTCCCACATCCATACTCTTTCTGTGGCAATAGAGTAGAGCAATTCCGCCTTCTCATGAGTCTTGTCTGTAGTGCGTCTCCCGGCATAAGTTTAGCACAGACAAATCTTGCCCGCCCGAGCCATTGGTGTCAAGCTGTGTTCCTTTGAGTGTCTTTTTCCTTTTTTAGACACTTCCCATCTTTGTCCCGAGTTTTTGCTATGGACCGGCAAGATAATATCATGGTCATAGCCTTTGATCTTTGAACTCCACATACTTATCATTTTGTAATGAGATATTCGGGCAAGTTATAGAATTTGTTGATTTCTATTCTTTGAGAATGGCACATCCTCCACCGCCACGAAACACAATCCCATCGACTCTCGGGAAGTTGGCATAGAACTCTCTTACCAACGGTTCTACACCCGGCACCTCAGGAGCACTCATGAACATGTTCCAACGTCTACCCCTACTCCAGTCCACAGATTGTGGTGCTGTCAATCCACGTTCAGGGATGAAACTCTTATCCTTTTCTTTGATCACGTCCTTATAACGCTTACGGGCGGCCTCGTTTACAAAACGTTTGTCCACGTTCTTCCCCTTACCCGTATGCTTAATTTTCGGAGCCATTGAGTCACTGAAATTCAATCCAAACTGTTAAACACAATGAATTTCCCCTATAAAAACATAACCATGTCCAACCTGTAAAAACAATCCACACTTCCAAAAATTTGCAATTCAATCCCCAAACTACGATTTTTATATTTTAAGGTGTACGCGGCGTTGTTATACCAGATGTTGCCAAATCGCTGGCAGTTTTTAAGGCCGTTACGGTTTCGGCCAATATACCCTTAAAAGAAATTCCACATCACAATTTCAAAACAATCCACACTTCTACAAATTCGCACTTCCACCCCCAAACTACGATTTTTCAATTCAACACAAACACTCCAAATAATGAACAACTACACTTCTAACAATCAATTGGTATACAAACTTCTCAACATGAATCACATCACAACTCAACAAACCCAAAATATCTCAAGTTAAAAGTTCACATAATTTCTAGATCTACGAATATAGACTAAAAATTTTCCAAAATAAAGCTTTGGGTTTTCGAAATCTTACCAATATGAAGTCGTTTGCACCACCAATTGACCCAGAAATGATCCAAACAAGAAAACCCCAAATTTTTTGATCCAAAAATTTTTATTGAAATTTTGTGAAAATTGTTGTTGAAATGGGTTGATTTGGTGTTTAGGAATGATGTGGAGTGATTATTTTGGTTGGAAAAGCAAAATAAAAGTGAAAGATTGAAAGAGGGAAAGAGGGAAAGAGGGAAAATTTGCTCTCAACTCAAGATGCAAGGCGGCGTGAAAAATGAAGGAAGAAAAGTTGGTATTTATAGCGGCGAAGTTCATCACGCATAAACCCTAAAAATTTCCCAGGTTTCGCTGCGGCGAAGAAACTTCTTCGCCCCGGCCAAATTTATCATTCATGAACCTAAAACATTCCCGAGGTTTCGCCTGGCGAAGAAAATTTCTTCGGGGCGAAACATTCCCAGTGCACAAGGCTTACTTCGCCCGACAAAGAATTTTTTCTTCGCCGCGGTAAGTACCTTAGCCAAATTTTCACAAATTTATTCCTTTTCTTCGCCGCGGCGAAGACAATTACTTCGCCCCGGCGAAATCGTCCACGAGCTAACCTGGTTTCTTCATGTCTCTTCACCGCGGCGAAAAAAAATTCTTCGCCCCGGAGAAGTCTGGAAAATTTCCATACCTTCCTTTGGCTTTAGACTTCACCTGAAACACCTGAAACAATAAAAACATCAAATTTTATACATACTCATAATGAAATACGCAAAATTCAAGCAACAAAAATTTAAAATCAAAAAAGCTAAAAACGCTTGGGTTGCCTCCCAAGAAAGCGCTTGTTTATAGTCGGAAGCTTGACTCTCCATCATTTAGGTTGGAATTTCAAGTTGGATTGGGGTGAACTTGCAACTCATCACCCCTTCAATGTCTGGCTTCAACCTCTGTCCGTTAATCGTGAAAGTTCCCTTTTTCCTCATGTGACTTCCAACTGCTTTCCCGAATGCATGAATCCTCCTTATAGTGAAGCGGTCAGGACCATCTAGACTTAAGTTTTAGGAAAAGCCTAAGTCTAGAGTTGAACAACAACACTTTACTCCCAACCTTCAAAAGCCTTTACCCGGATGTGCTTGTCGTGCCACCTTTTTGTTTTCTCTTTATAATTAGGGCATTTTCATATGCTTCCCGGAGCCAGAAACTCATCCAGGCTTCGTTCAAAGTCGGCATTCTCTCCTCTCCCCGCGGCTTTTAAATCCATGTTCAAGCCTTGGTGCGGCCCGGTTATGCCTTATGTTCAAGTTCTAGGCAAGTGGCACGCCTTCCCATAGATCAATCTGACGGAGACATACCAATTGGGGTTTTAAATGCAATGCGATAAGCCCATAAAAGCATCATCCGACTTCGTGACCAATCCTTCCCTCGAGGCATTGGTTGTCTTTTCTAAATTCCCTTGGTTCTCTATTCCCGGCCAGTTCCACTTGTCCACTCGTTTGTGGATGGTAGGGTGTTGCCACTCTATGTGTCACTCCATACTTACTCAGCAGTGCATCCATTTGCCTATTGCAAAAATGCGTTCCTCCATCACTAATAATTGCTCGTGGTACTCCAAACCTTGAGAAAATATTCTTCCTCACAAAATTAATCACCACCCTAGCATCATTAGTTGGTAATGCAACTGCCTTAACCCATTTCGACACATAGTCCACAGCTACCAATATAAACGTGTTTCCATAGGAACTTGGGAAAGGACCCATGAAATCAATCCCCCCAAGCGTCAAAAAATTTCAACCACCGGGATGTTGTTCAACGGCATCTCATCTCTTTTTGAAATACTCCCCATCCGTTGACATTGGTCACACTCCTGGATCATCCGAAAGGAATCCTTAAAGAGGGTTGGCCAATAAAACCCAGATTGTAAGCACCTTCGCTGCTGTTCTAGCTCCCCCGAAATGGCCACCCACTTCCCTCTCATGACAATGTCTTAGAATGCTCTCCATTTCTTCCTCCGGGACACATCTCCATATCATTTGGTCATGCGAGTGTCTGTACAGGAATGGCTCTTCCCAAAAATAGTATTTTAGATCGGAGAAAAATTTTCTCTTATTGAAATGTCATACCACTTGGGAGCACCCTTGATGATAGATAATTTGCAAAGTCCATACCATGGTGCTTCATCCACTCATCGTTTCTCATCCAGAAATGTTCAAATTGAGATTTCCACCTCATCCCCCTTGATTGGTCTCTCAATTCTTGACAAATGATCAGCTACTACATTTTCCGACCCCTTTTTGTCTCGAATCTCCAACTCAAACTCTTGAAGTAGTAGAATCCATCTTATCAACCGAGGTTTTGCTTCTTGCTTCGCCAAAAGGTGTCGAGTGCCTTGAATAGTGCAGTAATACGATTGCCTTCGCACCTAAAAGATAAGAACGAAACTTGTCAAAAGCAAACACCACAGCTAATAGTTCTTTTTCAGTGGTGGTGTAATTCATTGTGCATCAACAAGTGTCTTGCTAGCATCTTGAATTACATGCAACACTTTATTTTTCTCGCCTAGTACTACCCCTAAGCAAAATCACTAGCATCACACATTAGTTCAAATGGCAGTCCCCAATCGGGAGCGCAATAATAGGTCAGAAACTTAGCAATTTTTTTAAAGTTAAGAAAGCATGCATGCAATCATCATCAAAATCAAAAACAACATCTTTATTTAAAAGATTGCCACGAGGGGTTTAGAGATCTTAGAAAAATCCTTTATGAAGCGTCTATAAAACCCCGCATGCCCCCAAAAAGCTTGAATTTGCTTTGACATTTGATGGTGGTGGTAGCTTCTCAATTACTGTCTTCGCCCGATCAACTTCAATCCCATCCTTGGAAATTCTATGCCCGAGCACAATTCCCCTCTTGGACCATGAAGTGACATTTCTCCCAATTCAGCATAAATTCGTTTCCTTGCATCATGCAAAACAAGAGACAAATTTGTTAGACAATTGTCAAATGATGACCCAAAGGCGAAGTCATCCATGAAGACTTCTATGAATCTTTCCACCATGTCTCCAAAGATTGACATCATGCATCTTTGGAACATTGTCGGGTGCATTATAACCCAAATGGCATTCTTCGGTAGGCAAAGGTGCCGTAAGGGCAAGTGAAGGTCGTTTTCTCTTGATCCTCCCGGGAGCGATGGCAATTTGGTTATATCTGAATAGCCATCCGAAAGCAGTAATATGCATGTCCCCACCGCCAACCTCTCCAACATTTGATCGATGAAGGGCAATGGAAAATGATCCTTCCTTGTCGCCTCATTCAGTTTACGGTAATCAATGCATACTCTCCAACCCGTTACCGTCCTTGTTGGAATCAGCTCATTACTTTCATTCTTCACAACGGTAATCCCTCCTTTCTTTGGAACAACTTGTACCGGGCTCATCCATGGACTATCGGAAATCAAATAGATGATCCCCGCATCCAAAAGTTTCACCACCTCCTTTCTCACCACTTCCTTCATTGAAGGATTCAATCTCCGTTGTGGTTGTACCCTCGGCTTAAAGTCATCTTCCATGAGAATCTTATGCATGCAAAATGAGGGTGAGATACCTCTAATGTCCGTAATGGTCCATCCAATCGCCAGTCTATGTTCTCTTAACACTCTAATCAACTTCTCTTCATTGTGAGGTTGCTCCAACACTATACCTCTCCTCAATGTTACGACATTCAATTGTTCTTCAGGATTTGTGACCGCTGTGCTTGGCAAAGAACCTTGAAATCTCTCTGTCAGTTTTTCAACCAATTGCCCCATTTGAACCTCCAAATTTTGAATGGACACTTCCTTGATTTATGAAGTTTGAGCGTGTCTCATTCATAAAACTTGTGGTTTCTTGCATGAAGTCTTGAATATATCTTCCAATGTTGACACTCTTTGCTCACATGGTTGATGATTCACCACTGGTTGATGGTTTAGCATTGTCCTTTGATTTGATTGACTACTTTGATTGCTCCAGGATAAATTTGGGTGATTCCCCCAACCAAGATTGTAAGCATCGGAGAAGGAGTCTACTTGCAGCCTTTGTGAACTAACCATGTAATTCACTTGCTCGGTTGTTGAGAAGAATAACTGGTTCCCATCTTGGCATTCCACACTCTCATGGTTTCCTGCACAAAATTCACAAGTTATAAATGGTGAGTGAAAAGAATTTACATTCATACCTCCCAATTGGCTTTGAAGCGATGCAACTTGTGCGATAATGGCGAACTCATCGACTTCATGTAGACCCATTGTTCTCTTCGGCATTGCTCTCATTAGGTCTTTGGTAGTTATTGTTGGCCATCAACTCAAGCAATTCATAAGCATCTCTCGGGGTCTTGTTATTTAAGGCTCCGCTTTCTTGCCATATCTACCATCATTTGAATATTTGGTAGCAACCCATTGTAAAATGTTTGGACTTG
The DNA here is from genome assembly GCA_026225825.1 of Pistacia integerrima. NCBI lineage: Eukaryota > Viridiplantae > Streptophyta > Magnoliopsida > Sapindales > Anacardiaceae > Pistacia > Pistacia integerrima. The sequence goes on along the minus strand of CM047748.1, from coordinate 13,001,249 downwards.
TCTCCAAACGGTAGACCATTATGTGGACAATTCCTTAACAACTCGATGTACCTCTCCCAAGCTTCATATAGTGATTCATCGTTGCCTTGCACGAAAGAGGTAATGTCAATTCTCATACTTAAGAATATACAATATTTACAATTAACTACACAATTGAAATAAAAGCTTCAATTTAGCACTACACTAGATACTATCAATATTAATAATCAACTATCCCACGGCGGCGCCAAAAACTTGATGCGTGTTTTACTACAACATGCAAAAAATAGCAAATATACTAGTCGCAAAAAGTAATAAAGTGATGAGTGAGTATCGTTCCCACGGATAGTGTTACTAATTACCGATTTTTCTAGTTTAAGTCCTAATTGAAGCAACAATAAATTGGATTGATGGAAGATTAACAAGCTAAAAATAAATGCAAAACCCAACAACTTAACTAATTAAACAATTCTAAAACAAATGCTAGGGTGTTGAATTCACCTAAATACGCTAACCCAAATCATAGAATCTATTACCCAAGTTCTAATTCCTTGATTGAAAATCGAATTCCCTAAGTTGTAAAACATACATTCTCATGCTACATTTCCCTACTTATCCCTATTAAGCTTCCGCACCCAACAAAATGAAGATTAATAGTCCAAAGGATTTTAAGCTTTGTGGAATTCTATCTAGATTTCATAGATTGCTAAACCTATCTCTAGCGTTTGCTAATCTATGGTATTTATCCCAAGAGGCACAATCACAAATCACTTCTCAGTCTTATTGTGAACAACACACATTTGAATGGTGATCAAGCATCCAAAAGACATTAAGCAAAGAAATAAACACTCAATCATGAAATTAAAACTCAAAGTAATTCAATCCATATAAATTTGAATCATTGTATCAAGATTACATCAAATCCTAGCTAAACAACTCAGTTCATACTCAAAAACGAAATAAAACAACAAAAACAAACTGAATCAAGATTCATCATTGACAAGCAAACAAAAGATGGAGAAATCTTCTCTAATTTGAAGCCCAAATCTTCAATAATCTTCTCCTTCCATGAGCTGCCTCCCAAATCACAAACCAAGCCCCTTTTTCTTTCCTTTTCGCTCTAATTTATACCTCTCTCACTTAAGGACGAAGCCCTAGCAAGCCAAAACGCGTCGTTTTATTTTTTACAGCTGCTGCAGTTGTCGCCGCGGCGAAGCTTTTTACTCACCGCGGCGAAGAATTACAGGCCCACTTTGAGCATGATAGAGTTCGAATCTGGAAACGTGTTAAACATATGAATTGTAGCCCTTTAAATTATCTTTCTGCTCGTTCAAGAATCAGCACAATCCGAGGTCTAAAGCTTAAGTTATAGCAGAAATACTGAAGCACGTCCAAAGACGTTTTTCTTCAGTTCCCAGCGTCATTTTCACGACTTCAAGCCAAGTTTTCACCTTTGTCCAGTAAGAATTAGGAAAAACCCAAAACATGAACGTTGTAGCTCTTCTTCTTAGCTTTCCAAAGCTTCTAAATTCAGGTCATTCCGAGTTTTCAAGCTCAAGTTATACAATTTACGCTCAAAACTGTCATTTATTCTAAAAATCATCGTTTAGGCCTACAAAGACAAATTAATAGAATTAGGTAGCAATTATGGCCCAAATTGTATGAAAAGTATCCTAAATCCTATCAAAATTCAATGCAAAATCGTAGTATAAAATACGCTTATCACAACACTAGGAATACTACTGCGCTCCTACTCACTTTCTTGTAAACACAAGCCTCGTCTTCGTTCTTGATAAAACCGAATTCTTTTACGGCTTCATCAAAACGAATGTTCCAACTCCTTGAAGCTTGCTTGAGTCCATAAATGGATCTCTACAACTTGCATACCTTGTTAGCTTGACCATCAAGAATGAAACCATCAGGTTGTGTCATAGACACATCCTCCTCAAGGTTTCCGTTCAGGAAAGCAATTTTGACATCCATTTGCCAATTCTCGTAGTCATGATATGCAGCAATTGCAAGCATAATCCGGATGGATTAATCATAGCAACCGGCGAAAAGGTTTCTTCATAGTCAATGCCATGAATTTGTTTGAAACCTTTGGCAACCAGTCGTGCTTTATAAGCATACAGTTTGCCATCCATGTCAGTCTTCTTCTCGAAGACCCATTTACACCCTATGGGTTTTACCCCTTCAGGTGGTTCCACTAGAGACCACACTTGGTTCTGGTACATGGAGTCCATCTCAGATTTCATGGCTTTAAGCCATTTAATGGAATCTAGATCCGATATGACGTCTTTGTAGGTTCAGGGTGTTAGTAAACGACCCAGTTACGCAGCAGAAAACAAAAACATAAACTCTATGGATCATTCCTTAGAACCAAGATCCGGGTACAAAAATCATAGTTTACATTAAAATAATCAAATCTGCAAAAAATCAGTTCAAGGTTTAAGAAACCATACCCACGTTTGGAGGCTCCACCAATATTGTCTCGAGCGTGTTTTGCTCCCCGATCCAAGTGTAGGATCGGAACCGTAGAGTCCCACACGAAGACAATCAACAAGAACCAAGGAGGGATTTGCTAGATCCTCCTTGGCCTTAAGAAATCAAGAAGAAAACAAAAGAAAGTGTTTGATTTTCAATCAAACAGTAAAGTGGCGTGGGAGAGTGTGTTGGGGCAGGAGGTTTTCTCTCTTTTCAAATGAAGAATGAAAAATAATAAAATAACACACACTTGTTTCTTTCAACTAAAACCTTTTTTCTTTTATAGTCTTATTTTAGTTGCCCTATTCCATATGGAATGGGCTTGGGCTCTAACCCAAACACCCCCAAATTTGCCAAACACTCCCATTTAGATATTTTAATTTAATTCATCATTATTTCAATTAAAAATCAATTAATATATATTTAATATATATATATTAACATTTAACAATAATGATAATTAATTTAAATATATGCGAACATATATTTAAACGTAATTTCACTTATTTAATTTTTCTAACAAATTAAATAAAGGCTACGACCTCAGCAAATTTAATTGCACTGTGAAATTACCAAAATAGCGTTTCACCCAAAAAGACAAAAACGCCCTTCTTTCTTCTTGAGTCTTAAATTATATTCTATGTGTGTGACCCATAGGCTCCTCATCATACCGGCAGTGTATAGTATCGCGATTAACACCAATTAATCGTCTCAACTAATACTGAGACCAAGGATTGGTCCTAGCAAGCATCATGGCTGCGATAGATTTCGATTCGCCAAGTAGCTACTTATCCCAGCGATATGGTTACCGTATAATATGATCCTTTCATCATACGGTATCTCTACGAGACGAAGGCATAGAAATAGTGTCAACCTTCGGTTACTCTCGATATTATGTATTCAGTTTCTGTACCAATGACCTGCATTATAATCTGGATAGAGCAACAACTCAATCCCACCTTTGTGGCCCACCGGATTTCCAAAGGTGTCATCGCCATATCTTGGAATTACGCTGTGAGATAACTTTTCCCGTACCTGGGAGTGATGAATCCTCTGTCAATCCACCATAGTCTTGATACACTCCTCGATGCAGCCAATCACCACCGTATTGACAGCTCTGAAAAGAACTACGTTAGGCTAGTGTCAAACTGCACCAGTCGGTGCACAAAGCGCTCCAGTGATCTTAAGTCTAAGGATCACATGCACCACCATTCGTTAGAGGATTTGTTCCATAGACACTGGGGTCACCATCCATATGGAATCCTCACGGTAGGTCGATCTAGTGAACTTCTTTGCGGGTATAATCGCCTACAACAAACACCCATGTGTTGCACCAGGTTGTCACCGAACAACTTTGACAAGTGAGATCAGTCATTGCCTTTCGCCAGGGTCGTTCAACACTATGATAGCCTTACCGTATTATATGTGCACTTACTTCAAAATATACTGGGGCTACGGACGTTTCTAGAATGGCCACCATATGTGCTCATAGGGTTCTCACTATCAAGATTTGAAACACTTGATACCCTCGTCATGGTTCTACCATTCTAAGGACATATATCAATACATATTGCAATAATAATGATTTACGCGATATAGTATAAAATGCCTTTTATTGATTAATGAACATTATTACAAAGAGTCAATTCTACAATAATTGATTGGCTCTAGGGCATCTACTCTAACACTGGGTTCATCGTCTCGGTAGACTAGCACGTCACTATGTTGAGTCACGAGATAAGAGTATCTCTCGGGCTCATGGCATACTCTCCCAGATCTACGTAGCTCCTGTGCTACTTGAGGTGGTTCACTTTGATCCACAAGTTGTGGAGTAACCTCCTCATGATGCTCAACCACTTCTTGTGGCACATCATCTCGTCCTTGTTCTAGTATATCTTGTGGTTCTAGAACTTCATCGAGTTCTACTTTTCTGCCATTAGTACTTCTTAGAAAATATTCCTTTTCTAAAAAGACACCAGATCGAGCAACAAAAATTTTGCGCTCTTCAGGGTGGTAGAAGTAGTATCCTTTGGTCTTCTTTGGATACCTTACAAATATACATTTATAGGATTTTGGGCCCAGCTTGTTCGAAGTTAATTTCTTAACATAAGCTTCGCAACCCCAAATCATTAAATAAGACAAGTTAGGCTTTCGTCTACTCCATAGCTCATATGGGACTTATCTACAGACTTTGATGGCACACGGTTCAAAACGTGAGTTGTAGTCTCTATGGCATAACCCCAAAACGATGCAGGTAAATCACTAAAACTCATCATGGACATAACCATATCAAGTAAGGTCCTGTTCCTCCTTTCAAACACTCCATTGTGTTGGGGTGTATAAGGAAGGGTGAGTTGTGATACTATCCCACATTCCTTCAGGTACTCTGAAAAACCTGAGCTTAAGTATTCACCTCCTCGATCCGATCGAAGAGCTTTAATACTTTTGCCCAATATATTCTGTACTTCATTCCTGAATTCCTTGAATTTATCAAAGGCTTCAGATTTATGTCACATAAGGTAGACATAACCATATCTACTGAAATCATCAGTAAATGTGATGAAGTATGAATATCCACCTCTGGCCTCAACTGTTAGTAGACCACATACATCACTATGGATGATGACTAACAACTCAGTAGCCCTTTCACCTTTTCCTGTGAAAGGAGACTTGGTCATCTTGCCTAACAGGCATGACTCGCATACCTCAAATGACTAAAAGTCAAAAGGGTCCAAAACTCCATCCCTTTGAAGTTTTGCAATGCGGGTCTTATTAACATGACACAATCTACAGTGCGAGATATGTCTGGTTTTGATCACTATGTTTAGCTTTCTTGGTTTCAATGTTGAGAAAATCTTTATTGTTTAAATCAAGAACATATAATCCATTATATAACCTTGCAATTCCAAATAGAATACCATTCAAACTAAAGGACAACAATCCATTAGATCTCAAAATGATACCCTCTATTATCCAAAGCGGATACTGAAATAATATTTCTAGAAATAAAAGGAACGTGATAACAGTTATGTAGTTCCAATAACAAGCCCATAGGCAAAGATAAACAGTAAGTCCCTTCAGCCAATGCAGCCAAATGTGCTCCATTTCCAACTCATAGGTCCGCCTCTCCCTTGGCGAGCACTCTACTCTGCCTTAGTCCCTACACCACAGTACAAATGTGAGTACCACATCCTTTGTCAATGACCCAAGATGTTGAGGGAGAGGAATTAATCTCAATCATAAAAATACCTGAAGTCGTAGCATCTGACTTCTTCTTGCTTGTGAGGAAAGCCTTGCAGTGTTTCCTCCAGTGGCTAGGCTTGCCACAAAAGAAGCAGACTACCTTGCCCTTCCCTATGCCACTCTCAGGACTAAGAGCAACTTGTCCTTTGAAAGAAAGGGTTGGGCTTGGGCTTGGGCTTAGGGTTTGGCCTTGGCCAAGGCCTTACCCACCATTGTTCCACCCTTTGCTTTACCGGTAGCAACCAGTAAAACAGGCTTAGACTTTTTCAAGTTCTGCTCTATAGTCCTAAGCATGTTCAAAAGTTCTGACAAGGTTTTCTCCATCGTGTTCATATTAAAATTCATTATGAACGAAGCATAAGAGTCAGGCAAGGATTGTAGAATTAAATCCATTTGTAATTCTGCATCCAAGCCACATCCCAAAGTCTCAAGCCTCTCATGTGCTCGATCATCTGAAGCACATGAGGACCAACTTGGGCTCCCTCAGTCAAACGACTCCCAAACAGTGCTTTCAACACCTTGTACCTCTCATGTCGAGCATTTGTTCTGTAAAGCTTTTTGAGGTGTAGAATAATAGACGAAGCATCCATATTCTCATGTTGCTTTTGTAGTATAGGTGTCATCGATGCTAAGATCAAGCATTGAACGCTATTAGCATCATCAAGGAACTTTTGATAAGTATCCTTTACTTCTTGAGTGGCATCAGGATCAGGCTCAACCAAGTATGGCTTTTCAAGGATATACAATTTCTTTTATGACTTGAGTATAATCCGAAGATTACGATACGTCCCGAGAAATTGGATCCATCCAACTCGTTTTCTTTCGATTATCGGTCGTAGGTTCATAATGCTCATTTTGGTGAATCTACAATTGCAGAAAAATAAAGTTATTATAAAGTTCATTATTATTTAATATGGTCTTTTATTAAACGATGCTCCCACTATTTTACTCAAGTCAATAGCCCTCACTATTAACTCGGGAAAGCCCGTTGACTTTCCTAGTGGACTGAGATCCCATCTGGCCCATTCCAAACCTTCGCTTTGGCGAACAAGCCAAAATGAGTTGATTAGGTAGGCCAACAAACTTAATCCACACCAGTTGATAACTCCTACTATCAACCTCAAATGTGAGAAAGCCAACAAGCCAATCACACAATCCAATGGCTCCAACCATTGTCCTCAAGTGTGATTCTCAGTATCGATAGAGACACTACATGTCACCACGTACACACAATATGTGTACTGCTCTACTATGCCTATGACATGTTTATCAACCTTTGCTTTGGCGAACAAGCAAAACCATCATTTTAAGTCGACCTATCACCATTATGGAAAACTCCAATGCATTTTAACCTCCCACTAGTAGAAGTGTACCCTTCGCTTTGGTGAATATGGTTTTGACGAATAGTGGTTTGATTGTAACCATGGTGATGGAAGGCTTACGTGACTTAATATACTTTAATTGAGGGTTTGTTATTTAATGTCTCACCAGATTATTATCTTTGTTAGAATGACATTGTTTGGCATGTTATTCAACATTCAACCTTAGAGTGCATTCTAAACATAATATAATACGTGCCGGTACATGGCCCAACTAAAATCGATTTCCTCGAGCCTAGAGGAATCGGTGGGTCACCTAGGGGTCCTGTAATAAACATCTTGAGTCTTCAAGTATGGTTGCCTCGACCTTTGCTCCGTCTTCAAGTACATTACAAAAATATCATTTAAATTTACAATAAAAATAATAATAATAATTCTTTACATCAATAAATTTCAAAACCTTGATTTACATTCGAGGGGAACGAGATGAGAACAGAATGTATATTGAGAAAAGGAGAAAGGCAAGACACACAGGCCCTATTTAATAAATTATACAACCATACAAACCCAAAAATAATTTAGAACATTCACTATAGGTCATAAGGCTCATATACCGCTCACCATGCAATATACAAATAAGTACATATCATTCATTTAAAAAACAATCAATTTTTGAATCAGGTAGGTTATTTATTAATTACCCTCTTAAAGGTGCAGAATGATCATTGGCTTTATAGGTTACTAAAAACTGCATTTCGATTAATTTGCGAAAAGTACAATATTGGGGCAGTAGCCACGTCGCTACGGCAAAAATTTCCAGATAGCACTTCGCCGCGGCGAAACCTGGAAATCCCCAATATGAATAGTTCACCTTTTTTGAAGTTTTTGTGTAATAACACGAATCCAAATCAAATCGAACGCACACACATTCAACCAAGACATCAACCAACCAATATAACATCCATCAACACATTATTAAACCAATTTATGATTTGAATCATTCATCCAAAAGCAGATTTTTCAAAAATAACATGTTATCAACCAAATACATGTTATAGTTCATACAATAAACTGTAAAATTTGATACCCGAGGCTCTGATACCACTGTTAGTGAACGACTCAGTTTCGCAGTGGAAAACAAATACATAAACTACATAGATCGTTCCTTAGAACCAAGATCCGGGTACAAAAATCACAGTTTATACAATATATATTTTAAATCGGCAGAAAAATCTTTTCAAGGTTTAAGGAATCATATGCACGTTTGGAGGCTCCTCCAACTTTTGCCCAAAAAGTTGAAAAAGCCCTTCTTTCTTCCTAAGTCTTAAATTATCTTCTATGTGTGTGACCCATAGGCTCCTCATCATACCGGTATTGTATAGTATTGCGATTAACACCAGTTAATCGTCTCACTAATACACAGACCAAGATTGGCCCTTAGCAAGGCATCATGGCCACCCAGATAGGATTGATTGATTCAAAGTAGCTACTGTCCCAACGATATGGTAACCGTATAATTTGATCCTTTCATCATACGTTATCTCGACGAGACGAAGGCATAGAAATAGTGTCAACGTTCGGTTACTCTTGAGATTATGTATTCAGTTTGTGGACCAATGACCTGTGTTATAAACTGGATAGAGCAATAACTCAATCCCACTGTGGCCACAGTTTTAGTGTCATTGCCATATACTGAATTGAACCGTGAGATAACTTCTCCCGTACCCGTGAGTGATGAATCCTCTGTCAATCCACCATAGTCTTGATACACTCCTTGATGCAGCCAATCACCACCGTATTGATAGCTACGAAAAGAGCGTGTTAGTGTCAAAGCGCCCCATCGGTGCAAAGGCACTCGGGTGATCTCAAGTCTAAGGACTACATGCACCACCATTTGTTAGAGAATTTGTTCCATAGACACTAGGGTTACCATCCACATGGAATCCTCTGGTGTATTCGCCTATAGTAAGCACCCATGTGTTGCACCAGGTTGTCACCAAACAACCTCGACAACTGAGATCAGTCACTGCCTTTCGACGGTCGTTCAACACTATGATAGTCTTATTGTATTATTTGTGCCCTTACTTCAAAATAAGACTGAGGCTACGGACGTTTCTAGAATGGCCACCATATGTGCTCATAGAGTTCTCACTATCAAGATTTGAAACACTTGATACCCTCGTCACGGTTCTACCATTCTAAGGACGTATATCAATACATATTGCAATAATAATGATTTACGCGCTATAGAATAAAATGTCTTTTATTATTGATTAATGAACATTATTACAAAGAGTCAATTCTATAATAATTGATTGGCTCTAGGGCATCTACTCTAACAGTAACCCCAGTGTCTATGGAGTAAATCTTCTTACGAATGGTGGTGCATGTGATCCTTAGACTTGAGATCAACTGGAGCGGCTTGTGCGCCTGATGAGAATGCAAAATGTCATATTTACCCCCCTTAATTTCTAGTCTTTTATACTTATTTGTTGCCTAAATGTACTCATTATTATTCTATTTTGATTTAGGATGCAAATGGAGGCATTAAATGCAAAACAGAACTAATTAGGTGAATTTAGATAGTTTTGACATCACTTTGTAATAATGGCATAACTCTCTCATCCGAACTCCGATTGAGATGATTCAAAATGATGTTGAACCCTAAGAAAGAGATATACAACTTTCAAGTTTTGAGTTTGGAGAGATACTCACTGTATCCAGGATATAATCGGGCTTGAAGTTGATGAACTTGCACTACCGATGTTCTGGAACATTCCGCCTTGTCATGCAAGTTAAAGAGGCAGTTTATTATTGGAAGATTTGAAGACCTGTTGCACACAAGTTACAGCTGGACATACCACTTTCCTATTTTATTTTAAAACTTTATCTTAATTTCAATTAATCAGAATCAGATAAGGATAAATGTTATTTTAGGATATTAGAATATTTTTAAGAGATTTATTAGGATTAAAATATTTGAATGGGATATGTTTAAAAGGAGAGACAGATCAGATTGAGATATATCACACATGCCTCTCTTTTCTCTCTTGTGGAATTTTCTCTTTCTAGTTTTGATTATGGCCATGAGCGGCTAAACTTTTGTAACTTGGTCGAAGGAAACGGAAGCCTCAGAATCAATAAAACTGTGAGATCTATCTGTTTTTAGTGTTCAATTTATGTTTTGAGTATTGGATGTTCTTCTATGTATATTGTCATGATTTTTGCATTTAATTACTAGGAGGCCTACTAGTTTATTATTTGTTGCAATCTACTGCTAAGTTAGATATCAAATCCGTAATTGTTTGATCCCTTTAACTTGTGAAGTAATTAAGGTTTAAGAGTCAGGAATTATTAAGTCTTAAGAAGAACATTGGACTGAATTAAATACAACCACTTGTGTTTGTGTTGTTCAGCTTCATTGATCTCTCTAGGTCTGAAGGTTGCCACTAGATTAAATCTTTAGCACTTGTCTAGGGTTGTTTAGTAGTAAGATTAATTAGATTGCTTGTTTCCTAATTAATTACAACTAAGGAGAGATAGGAAAATAGTTCCAACGGTGAATACTCAAATTAAGAATTGATTTATTTTTGCATCAATGATTAGTTGTAAGATTTCGATGGTGGATGTTGACTTAGACCAAGTTTCATTATTTTGATTGATTTTGGTAATTTAGGTTGAATTTCTTTTCCTGAAATTGTTTCTGTTTTTACTCAAATCCCCCCCATACTGGTTCACGTAACATAAACTCGGCTAGACACTCTCCATGGGAACGATCCCTACTCACACTACTACGTGTATTTTTAGGGTTTTAATTCTGGGTGCCTACGACAGCACACCAGCGTCAATTGGTGTAGTTTGACACTAGCCTAATGTAGTTCTATTCATAGCTATCAGTACGATGGTGATTGACTGCATTGAGAAGTGTATCAAGACTATGGTGGATCAACAAAGGATTCATAACTCCTGGGTATAGGAGAAGTTATCTCACGACACAATTTAGTGAATGACAATGACACTAAAGCTGTGGCCACAGTGGGATTGAGTTGTTGCTCAATCCAATTTATTATTAAGGTCATTGGTCCAATAACTGAATACAAAGATATCGAGGATATCTGAGGTTGACACTATTTCTGTACCTCAGTCTTGATGAGATAAGGGATGATGAAAAGATTTGATTGCACAGTTACCATATCGTTGACAAGCTTCGATTTCGCTGAATCTGAATCTATCTGGTGGCCATGATGCCTTGCTAGGGGCCAATCTTGGTCTCTGTGTAGTGAGACGATTAATTGGAGTTAATCGCGATACTACTCACTATCGATATGATGAGGAGCCTACGAGTCACACACTTATAAGATAATTTAAGAATCAGTTCATGAGAAGGGTATTTTCGTCTTTCAAGATGAAGGGATAGTTTGGTAATCTCATAGTACAATTAAATTTGCTGAGGTTGGTGCCTGTATTTAATTTTAATATTAAAATTAAAATTAGTGAGATTATATTTAAATATATGTGTGCATGTATCTAAATGGATTATTATTAATAATTAAATGTTAATATATATATATATATATATATATATATATATATATATATATATATATATATATATATATATATATATATATATATATATATATATTAATTGATTTTAATTGTAATAATAATTAATAAAAATTTAAAATACCAATTAAAGGGTGTTTGGTTGCAAGGCTGAACTAGTGTTGGAGCTCATGGCTATTCCTAAGTGGAATAGGGTTTTTAATTGTTGCACTATATAAGTGCAACTTAAAATTAAAAATATGATTGATTCATTCAATTAAAAAAAAAAACCCTAGCCACCCAAAAGCTCTTTCTCTGTCTCTCTCATGTTTTCACCTTTTAGCGAAGAAGGAAAAATTCTTTTCTTGATCTTCCTTGATTCTTAAAACCCTTGGTTATTCTAGCAAAATAATCAAGGGTTCTACGGATTGTCTTCGTGTGGACAGGGTGAGTGCGTTTCTACGTTAAATCGAGTAGCGAAATCAAATCCAAAGATATTTGGAGGAGCCTCCAAACGTGTGTAAGTGTTCTAGATCCTTGTATGGGTTTTTATTTTATGCAAATCAGTTTTATATGTTTTAAGTTTATGCATGTAAACAATATAATTTGTGCTTGGATTTTGGGATGTGTAAGTGATCTTTTCATTTAAAATATATTTTTCCACTACGCAAAGACGGTCACTTGCCAACAATGGTATCAGAGCCTTGAGTACCAGATTGTATTGTTTAATCATTGATGTTTGATAACATGATTTATTTGATAACATGTTTTTGTATAAATTGTTTCCATGAATCTAGAAAATTTATGTATATTGATTGGTTTAATTAATCAATTGACTAATGATGTGTTGATGAAAGACTTATTGGTTGGTTGGTGTGATGGGAATGCAAAATGTCATATTTACCCCCCTTAATGTGTAGTCTTTTATACTTATTTGCTGCCTAAATATACTCATTATTATTCTATTTTGATTTAGGATGCAAATGGAGGCGTTAATTGCAAAACAGAACTAATTAAGTGAATTCGGACAGTTTCGATGTTGTTTTGTAATCTGGGCATAACTCTCTCATCCGAGCTCCGATTGAGATGATTCAAAATTCTGTGGAACGATAACAAAGATATCTACAACTTTCATGTTTTGAGTTTGGAGAGATACTCGCTGCATCAAGGATGTAATCGAGCTTGAAATTGACGCATCTGCACTGGACATCCTGGAACATTCTGCCTTGTCATGCAAATCAATTGGGCAATTTATTATTGGAGACATGTGACACGCAAGTTACAGCTCAGAATCACCATTTTCCTTTTTTGTATAAAGACTTTATTTTATTTCCAATTAATTAGATTAGGATAAATGTTATTTTAGGATAGGAGAATATTTCTTTTAGGAGATTGAGTGGGATTCGAATTAAAAAAGTGGATTTTTGCAAAGGGATCATATTAGGGTTTTTGAGGGGGACCACGCCTCTCTCTTCTCTTCTCTGGAATTTTTCTTTCTCTTGAGTTTTTGTTATGGCCATGAGCGGCTAGAGCTTTTGTAACTTGGTCATCGGAAACGGAGACCTCGGAATCAACCAACTGTGAGATCTAATCTATTTTATTTTAATGTTCAATTTTTGTGTTTGAGTATTGAATGTTATTCTGTGCATATCTTCATGATTGATGCAATTAATTACTAGGAGGCCTACTAGTGTATTATTTGTTTCAATCTACTGCTGAGTTTGATATCAAATCCGTAATTGTTTGATCCCTCTAACTTGTGAAGCAATTAGGGTTAATAATTTGCTACGTCAGGAATTAATAATCTTAAGAAGAACATTCAACTAAATTAAATACAACCACTTGTGTTTGTGTTGTTTAGCTTCATCGATTTCTCTGATTCTTAAGGCTGCCATTAGATTAAATCTTGAGCGCTTGTCTAGGGTTGTTTAGTGGTAAGATTAATTAAGATCGCTTGTTTCTTGATTAATTACAATTAAGGAGAGAAAGGAAAATAGTTCCAACGGTGAATATTCAGGTATGGATTGATTTAATTTTGCATCAATGATCAGTTGTAAGATTCCGATGGTGGATGTTGACGGAGACCAAGTTTCGTTGTATTAATTGATTTCGATTTGAATTGTTTTTGTTTTTTTTGTTTTTGCTAAGATTGTTTTCTGTTTTACTCAAAACCCCCCAGCCTTGTTCACATCATTGAAAATTCGGCTAGACACTCTTCGTGGGAACGACCCTTGCTTACCCTATTTGCAGTTCAGTAGTTAGGTTAGGAAGGTTTTTAATCTTGGTTGCCTACGACAGCACACCATGGTGTCCTGGTCGAATGCTTGTGTATGTGATTCAATTTGGATCTGAGTCGTGACATGAAAAAGAAAAACTGCAAAAAAAGGGTGACTGTGCGATTCATTGTTTTGCAGCCTTTGCCGGTAAAATAACACTTCGCCACGAAATAAACCTTCACCGCGGCGACTTGCCAAAAAAGTAGATCTTGCCGCAGCAAAATAAAACTTCGCCACGGCATGAAACTCTCTGGAATTTTTTGGCGTTTTCTAAAGTTCACGATCATCGCGGCAAAATAAAACATCGCTACAACGACCATGGTATTTGAACTTTGTCGTGGCGAAGAAGTTTTTTACCGCTGCAAGAAAGCTACTGATCCTGTTTTTTGTTTTTCGCATTGGGGCCAAATTGCAGTTTTTGAAACTATAAAGCCAATAATCAGTAGGGGTGAGCACGGGTAGCGGGTAGAGGCAAGGAAGGGGTAGAGGCCGGAGGCGGAAGGCAGGAACCTACCCCGGAGAACCTACCTTGTGCGGGTAGGTTCGGTTCCAATTTTTTGGAACAGCTCTTTGTGCGGTTAGGTTCGGTTCTTGAGGACCCGGAGGAGGCGGAGAACAGGACAAGGACCCGGAACCTGTTTGGAAAAAGTTTGGAACTATTTGGAACTGTTTGGAACTGTTTGGAACTGTTTTGGAACTGTTTTGGAACTGTTTTGGAACTTTGTTTGGAACTTGTTTTGGAACTGTTTGGAACTGTTTTGGAACCTATATTGGAACTGTTTTTGGAACTGTTTAGAACCTATTTTGGAACTGGACTATAATGAAATATTTGTGAAATGTAAATAATGGGGGAGTTTCTATTATTTTACATATAAAAAAAATTTAAAATAGAAAAAAGTTAAATTTTTAGAATAACCTAATTAAATAAATATACGAATACAATTATACTTATTACATATAAATTACACCATATTAAAAGCTTTAATATATTATAATACATTAATATTAAAGTTTTGATCAATTAAGTGAATAATTGGAATTATGATCCAATTAAAAGTGTTTTACATTTTTAATGTTATTAAAAAGAATTATTTTTGAATAAAATAGTATATTTGATTGAGTAATAATATGTTTAGTTATTTACTTCAATTATCAAATTCTAAGTATATCTATAATAAATTAGTAATTAATTAATTATATATGATAAATTGATAAACATTAATAAATTTAATTACTAGTTAAATATCATACTTAATCAATTATAACATTACATTATAGTTAAATGATTACTTAATTAATTATAATTTTATAACATTACTTAATTGATTTATAGTATAATTAATTATAGCATTACATTAATTGATTACTACTTAATTAATTGACTTTATTATAAACATTAGTACAAACTTAATTAAATGATTAAAAATTTAATTAATTATAATATTACATTAAAAATTTATAGTATGATTATTTAATAGTTAATTCACTATAACATTACATTATAGTATGATTATATAATTAATTATAACATTACATAATTAAATAATTACTTAATTGATTATGAGTTATGATATTATGTTTTAAACATTAGTAATTACTAATTTGCTACATAAACATTAGCACAATACTTAATTAAATGATAAGAAATTTAATTAATTATAACATTACCTTATAAACATTTCGTTATAAACATTAATTAAACATTACATTATAGTTAAATAATTACTCAATTAAATTATAATATTATTATATTACATTATATATTATGATCACTTACTTAATTATAGCATTACATAGTTAAATGATTATATAATTACATAATTAGTTATGAATTTATAACATTACATTATAAACATTAGTAATTTACTAATTTACTATATTATTACATTACTTAATTAAGCGATTAAAAAATTTAATTAATTATAACATTACCTTATATATTTATAATATAATTACTTAATCAATTATAACATTCTATTATAAACATTAGTATATTAATCAAATGATTTGAAATTTAATTAATTATAATATTAAATTATAGATTTATAGTATGATTATTTAATTCATTATAACATTACATTATACTATTATAGTATGATCATTTAATTAATATAACATTACATAATTAAATAATTACTTAATTGATTATGAGTTATGATATTATATTTTAAACATTAGTAATTACTAATTTACTTATATAAACATTAGCACAATACTTAATTGAATGATAAGAAATTTAATTAATTATAACATTATCTTATAAACATTTCATTATAAACATTAATTAAGCATTACATTATAGTTAAATAATTACTCAATTAAATTATAATATTATAATATTACATTATATTATGATTACTTACTTAATTATAGCATTATATAGTTAAATGATTACATAATTACTTAATTAGTTATGAATTTATAACATTACATTATAAACATTAGTAATTTACTATACTATTACATTACTTAATTAACGATTAAAAAATTTAATTAATTATAACATTACTTTATATATTTGTAATATGATTACTTAATCAATTATAACATTCCATTATAAACATTAGTATATTAATTAAATGATTTGAAATTTAATTAATTATAATATTAAATTATAGATTTGTAGTATGATTACTTAATTTATCCATAACATTACATTATACTATTTATAGTATGATCATATAATTAATATAACATTACATAATTAAATAATTACTTAATTGATTATGAGTTATGATATTATATTTTAAACATTAGTAATTACTAATTTACTACATAAACATTAGCACAATACTTAATTAAATGATAAGAAATTTAATTAATTATAACATTACCTTATAAACATTAATTAAGCATTACATTATAGTTAAATAATTACTCAATTAAATTATAATAATTATTATTATATTACATTATATTATGATCACTTACTTAATTATAGCATTATATAGTTAAATGATTACATAATTACTTAATTAGTTATGAATTTATAACATTACATTATAAACATTAGTAATCTACTATACTATTACATTACTTAATTAACGATTAAAAAATTTAATTAATTATAACATTACTTTATATATTTGTAATATGATTACTTAATCAATTATAACATTCCATTATAAACATTAGTATATTAATTAAATGATTTGAAATTTAATTAATTATAATATTAAATTATAGATTTGTAGTATGATTACTTAATTCATTATAACATTACATTATACTATTATAGTATGATCATATAATTAATATAACATTACATAATTAAATTATTACTTAATTGATTATGAGTTATGATATTATATTTTTAAACATTAGTAATTACTAATTTACTACATAAACATTAGCACAATACTTAATTAAATGATAAGAAATTTAATTAATTATAACATTACCTTATAAACATTAATTAAGCATTACATTATAGTTAAATAATTACTCAATTAAATTATAATATTATTATATTACATTATATTATAATCACTTACTTAATTATAGCATTATATAGTTAAATGATTGCATAATTACTTAATTAGTTATGAATTTATAACATTACATTATAAACATTAGTAATTTACTATACTATTACATTACTTAATTAAGCGATTAAAAAATTTAATTAATTATAACATTACTTTATATATTTGTAATATGATTACTTAATCAATTATAACATTCCATTATAAACATTAGTATATTAATTAAATGATTTGAAATTTAATTAATTATAATATTAAATTATAGATTTGTAGTATGATTACTTAATTCATTATAACATTACATTATACTATTATAGTATGATCATATAATTAATATAACATTACATAATTAAATTATTACTTAATTGATTGTGACATTATATTATAAACATTAGTAATTTACTAATTTGCACAATATTTAATCAATTATTATAATTTTATTAATTATAACATTATATTATAAATTTATGGTATGATTATTTAATTAATTATAACATTCTATTATAAACAATATTATAATACTTAATTAAATGATTAACAATTTAATTAATTATAATATTACATTATAATTAAATAATATATTACTTAATTAATTATAACATTACAATTTACATTGTAGTATGATCACTTAATTAATTATAACATTACAATTTACATTGTAGTATGATCACTTATTTAATTATAACATTACTTGTTTCTAATATTAAATTTACTAAATTATATTTGGTATATTATAAATACCCAATTAACCAATTATAACATTAAATTAATAAATTTATAAACATTAATAATTTATTAACTTATCAAATAGACCCCTGGCAAATGGCAATGTTAGTAATTATTATTAAGAATTGTTGTTTGTTTAAATGATTTTGGTGAAGTTATTTTATGTGAATTGTGATGAATAATTGTTTGTGTTTTGGTTTTGATTGACGAATTTTATGTGAATTGTGATGAATTGATTGAATTCAAGCGTTGCTTAGAGATTACAGGTTATGAGTTACATTGGACACAAATGAATGAACAACGAAAATTTGTTAGGGGTGCATTTGTAAACTTATAAGGTGTTTTTGTTATTTTTTAAACTAATAGGGGGGTAATTAATTTTTTACAGGGTACCCTTGAAAGGAACCGAAACCTGCATTTTAGGTTCCGGTTCCTTGAATTGAAGAACCTATACTGTGCGGTTCCGGTTCCGGTTCCTTTTTTTGGGAACCTGATGTGTGGCGGATTCCGGTTGCCTTCCTAGAAAAAGTGTAGGGTACCCGGAACCGCTCACCCCTAATAATCAGTCTGCACATTTAAGAGGGTAATTTAATAATTTTCACCCACCCAAATTCAAGATGTTTATTTTGGATATATGCAATGTTCTTGTTTGAAATTGCATAGTGCCCAATACATGAGCGTTAGACCCTTGGTGTGCTTTTTTAAAATTTTGGGTTTGTTTGTAAAGTTTAAATAAATAGGACTTGTGTGTCCTACCTCTCTCTATAAATTCTCTATGTATTTCTTCTTCTTATCTTACTCCCCTTGTATGTAACGCGAGGTTTCTATTTTATTGATGTAAATTAGAATATGAATTTTATTATAAATTCTATGTAACGACCGTGATGAACAAAAGGAGGTGCGATGACAAGGCAAACTTCCAGACCTAAGTTTTTTTTTTAGACCCCTAGGTTGACCCACTGATTCCTCTAGGCTCAAGGAAATCGGTTTTAGTGGGCCATTTACTGGCACGTTTAATTTTGTTTAGAATGCATGCTAAGGTTGAATGTTTACTAAAATGCTGATCAAATGACATTCTAACAAAGATAATAAATTGGTGAGACGTAAAATAAAACCCTCAAACAAAGGATATTAAGTCACTTGAAATGCCTTCCATCACCATGTCTTTAATCAAACCACTGTTCATTGGAACCTTGTTCGCCAAAGCAAAGGGTACACTTTTACCAGTGGGAGGTTAAAGTTCATTGGAGTTTTGCTTGTTTGCCAAAGCAAAGGTTGATAAACACGTCATAGGCATAGTAGAGAAGTACACTTGTTATGTGTACGTTGTTAGTAAACGGTCCCATATACGTAGTGGAAACAAAACAAATATAATATAAAGATCGTTTACATGAGCCAAGATCAAGGGTATAATTTTACAATTCATATTAAAATAAAATCTACAGGAAAAATAAATCTGAGTTTAAAGAAAACAAACGCATGTTGGAGGCTCCTCCAAATTTGTCAACGAATGTTTTACTACTGATCCAAGTGTAGCATCGAACCCACGTAGTCCACACGAAGACAATCTCAAAAGAACCAAAGAGGGATTTGCTAGATTCTCTTTGGCTTTAAGATTGAGAAGAAAGGAAATCAAATTGAATTGATTTCTAAGCAAAAGTGCTTCTGCCGTGGGAGTGTTTATCAAAAGGGGCTGCTGTGTTTTTTTTTCAAAGAAAAAGTTCTTATATTTAATTAACACACATTTTCTTTTATAGTGAATCAAGTTGCCCTATTCCCATATGGAATAGGCTTGGGCTCCAACCCAAACACTCCATGTTACCAAACACTCCCTAATTAGATATTTTATTTATTTCATCATTATCTCAATTAAACTCAATTAATATATATTTAATCCATATATTAACATATAACAATAATGATGATTTAATTAAATATATGTGAACACATATTTAAATGTAATTTCACTTATTTAATTTTTCTAATTAAATAAAGGCTACGACCTTCGGCAAATTTAATTGCACTATGAAATTACCAAAATACCCTTTCGCCTTAAAAGGACAAAAATGCCCTTCCTTCTTCTTGGATCTTAAATTATCTTCTATGTGTGTGACCTATAGGCTCCTCATCATACCGGCAGTGTATAGTATCGCGATTAACACCAATTAATCGTCTCACCTGTACACAGACCAATATTGGCCCCTAGCAAGGCATCATGGCCACCCGATAGATTCGATTCAACAAAGTAGCTACCTGTCAACGATATGGTTACCCGTGCAATTCGATCCTTTCATCATACGTTATCTCGACGAGACGAAGGCATAGAAATAGTGTCAACCTCCAGTTACTCTCGACATTATATATTCAGTTGCTAGACCAATGACCTGTATTATAAACCGGATAGAGCAACAACTCAATCCCACTGTGGCCACAGTTTTAATGTCATTGCCATATATTGAATTGCGCCGTGAGATAACTTCTCCCGTACACGGGAGTGATGAATCCTTTGTCAATCCACCATAGTCTTGATACATTCCTTGATGCAGCCAATCACCACCGTATTGTCAGCTCTGAATAGAACTGCGTTAGGCTAGTGTCAAACTCCACCAATCGGTGCACAAGGCGCTCCGGTGATCTCAAGTCTAAGGATCACATGCACCACCATTCATTAAAGGATTTATTCCATAGACACTAGGGTTACCATCCATATGGAATCCTCTGGTGGGTCAGTCCAGAGAACTTGCTGTGGGGTATCCGCCTACAACAAGCACCCATGTGTTGCACCAGGTTATCACCAAACAACCTTGACAAGTGAGATTAGTCATTGTCTTTCGACAAGGTCGTTCAACACTATGATAGCTTTACCGTATTATCTGTGCACTTACTTTAGAATAATACTGGGGCTACGGACGTTTCTAAAATGACCACCATATGTGGTCATAGGGTTCTCACTATCAAGATTTGAAACACTTGATACTCTCGTCATGGTTCTACCATTCTAAGGACATATATCAATACATATTGCAATAATTATGATTTACACGATATAGAATAAAATGCCTTTTATTATTGATTAATGAATATTATTACAAAGAGTCAATTCTACAATAATTGATTGGCTCTAGGGAACCTACTCTAACATACGTGACGGCATGTAGTTTCCACTCTGCTGATACTGAGAATCACACTTAAGGATAATGACTTCAGTCATCATATTGTGTGATTGGCTTGTTGGCTTGTTAGCTTGTTTGACATTTGAGGTTGGTAGTGGGAGCTATCAACTGACGTGGATTAAGTTTGTTGGTCTACCTAATCAACCCATTTTGGCTTGTTCGCCAAAGCGAAGGTTTGAAATGGGCTAGATGGGATCTCAGTCCACTTGGAAAGCCAACGGGCTTTCTTGAGTTAATAGTGAGGGCTATTGGCTTGAGGAAAATAGTGGGAGCATTTTTTTTAACAAAGACCATATCAAAATAATAATAAACATTATATTGACTTTACTTTTTTGTATTGCAAATTCATTTAAAAATGAGCAATATCAACCTGCGATCGATAATCGAGAAAGAAAACAGGCTGGATGGATCTAATTTCTTGGACTGGTATCGAAATCTTTGGATTATACTGAAGTCCAAAAAGAAATTATATATCCTTGACAAGCCTTATTTGGCTGAGCCTGATCCTGATCCTGAAGCCACTCAGGAAGTAATGGAAGCTTACCAAAGGTTCCTTGGACGATGCTGATACTGTTCAATGCCTTATGTTAGCATCGATGACACCTGAGCTGCAAAAGCAGCATGAGAATATGGATGCGGATACCATAATTCTGCACCTCAAGGAGCTTTTCGAAGGAAACGCTCGACATAAGAGGTCGAGTGCATTGTTTAGAAGTCGTATGACTAATGGAGCCCAAGTTGGTCCTCATGTGCTCAAGATGATTAGGTACATAGAGAGGCTTGAGACTTTGGGATTTGGGTTGGATGTAGAATTACAAATGGATTTAATTCTACAATCCTTACCTGATTCTTTTGCACCGTTCATTATGAATTTCAATATGAGCACGATGATGAAATCCCTGACAGAGCTTCTGAACATGTTGAGGACTGCGGAGCAGGACATGAAAAGGTCCAAGCCTATTTTACTAGTTGCTACCAATAAAAGAAAGGGTAAGGGCAAGGGAAAGGCCAAGGCCAATCACAAGCCCATGCCCAAGCCCAAAGGACAGGATGCTCTCAAGCTTGAGGGTGGCGTTGGGAAATGTGGGTAGGTAGTCTACTTCTATTGTGGCAAGCCTTGCCATTAGAGGAAACACTACAAGGCTTTCCTCGCCAACAAGAAGAAGTCAGACGCTTCAACTTTAGGTATGTACATGATTGAGATTAACTTCTCTCCTTCAACATCTTAGGTCATTGACACAAGGTGTGGTACTCACATTTGTACTGATGTGCAGGGACTAAGGTAGAGTAGATTGCTTGCCAAGGGAGAAGTGAACCTACGAGTTAGAAATGGAGCATGCACTACAACATTATAGACATATAGCTATGAAAATTAGGTGAAATCATTACTGATAGACTAAATATTCAAGAGTATCCGCTATATAATTTTGTAAGATAATTGCTTTAGAGTTCTTCAGTGAAAGACCTCTTGTGTATATGTTGTTCTTTTATTCTCTTTCTTATTTGTAGTTCTTTAAATGTATTTGGTAGACAAAGATCCAAGCAGGGCAGTTTCAATGTTCTGGGCTGCTATAAATGTTGGGGACCAAGTTAATAGTGCTTTGAAAGACATGGCAGTTGTGATGAAACAGTTTGATCGGATGAGGCAATTGAGGCGATCAAATCTTTTCGTCATCTATGCCCTTATCATTCTCAGGAGTCTCTTGACAATGTTCTTATCAAACTTTACAAAGTAAACTGTCATTCTTTCCCCAAATTTCTTTACATTTTACTAATGCTTTTCTTTCGTTTTCTGATTTAAGTAGTCGCTGCTAGAAGTATAAGACTACTAGTGGAGGTTGGGTAAATCCGAGTGCTTTTGAATTAAGGCATATGTGTGTCATGTTTGATAAGATTTTTTCCTTCCTTAATCTTCCATTTACATCAATTATTATATGTAATTTATCGGAAAAGTATAATTCAGATTTAGGAGGAGGTTAATGGATCTTCATAACACTTACCACTTTTTATCTGCTCCAAAGAGGATCTCGGTGAGACAGAAAAAAGTTAATTGATTTGTTTTGTAACCTTTTACATGTAACCAAGATTTTTTGAATCCATAAGCAAGTAATACATCATTCAATATGAGATTAGAATGAAAGTAGATGAAGAACTACTGAATGGTTTCTTAAAGCATATGTGAGTAATATTTTGATGTCTTCACTACACTTCAAAGGATCCATGCTTTAAATGAAGAAACTGAACTAGGCTTAAAGTAATGTAGTATCTCACTATAGGTTTGGATTTTAGGAAATTATAAAGTCAAGGCATTAGTTTCTTTTTCCTAACTGTGAAAGAGCATTGTGACTATTTAATGAGTATTGAAAATTTAATTGGAATAGTGGAAAGATTAAGTTTGCAAATGCACACGAAGCTTTATGGGGTATTGTGGAACTAAGAAGCATGAATTTACTTCTTGTGACATGCAGGTGAATCAAGCAGTGTCAATAAGGATATGATAAATCTCAATATTCTTGATTTAACCTCTTATGCAACTACTTCTGAAAGAAAAAAAAAAAATCATTGTTGATGCGTGATTTTGGCACTAACTAAACGCACGTGTGAAATGCTGAGCTGGCCCAGAAGACACACGCGAATGGGGGATTGAAAATGTAAATGGTGGCAAGACAATGTTTAAAGTGGTTCGGATGCTTAAACAAGCGAATCCTACGTCCACTGATATTGTATTTATATTTGAAAGATCAGGTCACAGCTTAGAGAGTTGACTTTGGAGTATTGAGAATAAAAATGAGAGAGAGAGAGCTATTATAGAGTGAAATTAGCTAAACAAGAGTAAAAATGAGCGAATCCTCCAAACGGGAGAGAAGTTCTCTATTTATAGCGGGATAAATTGAGGTAATGATTACTGAATCCGTAAAAGGGGTCAGGTACCGTGCAAATCCTACTTTACATCCCGTTGTCCACCTACTAGCGTGATTTCCTCGTTTCATACAGGGATTGGACATGTGGACGGCCTTCAGCTTCTCAAAAGTCTGGTGCGCACCCACTGCACTCGCAGAGCATGCTGCCCACGCCAGCATGCGACATGGCCACGCCTGAATGGCTGCAGGATCTGCCAAGACTCTGACCACTTGTGCTGACTGGGCTCTGCGTCAGCCCTACTTTTCCAGGCATAACAATCATGTTAATATTCAATATTTTATTTATTTGTTTGTTTTGGCAGAGGTCTGGGAAAATTGTAGAACTGTAGAAATGCTACGGTGCAAATTGAAAAAGATAGAAGAAGGTATAGCTTTTGGATATGATGAAGGGAGTTTGAAATGCGTGTCATCTGGACCAATAGCAACTTCATAGTTTTCTCCACTTTCTGTGTTTGACAATAGTTGGAGGAAACATATGTATCTTGAAAACCAAAGTGGAAGGTCTAGTTTTGTTGTTACGATGAAGGAACATTAGGCTAGTTCATGATGATATGAAACAAGTTCATGATGATATGTATCTTTGCTGGTTTTTGATGGTATGAAACAAGTACAAACAACTAGGAAGGAAGCAATGAAAGAGTGGAAGAGGCAAAGAGGGAAGCAAATGAGAAATTAGAAGAAGTAAAAAGGCAAATGGAGGAGATGAATAGACGATGGGAAGAGAAGTTCATGATGATGCTTACAACTCAAGGTCAACAATCTTCAACAAATAACCAAATCCCTTATGATGAAATTGCAAGTTATTTTGAAAATTGTATATATACCATGAAAACCAATTTTCTTCTACATTTTTAATAAAGTGATATGCAATGATTACATTAGTCTATATGATTAATCTTATTTTTTTTTTTTTCAAATTTGATATTGCAGGTTGGTGGAAATTCTTAAATGGGCAAGAGAGGTTGTTATGACATTGAAGCATTCATATTTTGTAAAAAAAAAAATTAGTTAATAACATTTTAAATTACCAGGATGAAGGATTTTATGAACAGACAATTATTTGGTTGAAAAAGACTTCATTAATGTTTTATTTTTTATATTAGAATTTTTCTTAAGACGTCATATTATCTATTTAATATAAAAATATTGCTATAAATTTGTAATTATTATCAAATTTGTTAATTATAGCAATATTTTTTACAATTAATTTTAATCGAAGCGATAAATTATAAATTCTTGATATAAATTATTTGTTCCATTACAAATAATTATAATATTTAGTTACAAATTAAAAGTATTCATAGCCAGTAATTTCAATATTTAGCTATTAACATATTATGTCCATAGCAATATCTTTTCATATATAGATATGATTTTTATATGTTCGTAGCAAATAATATAATATTTAGTTACCAATTTACTATATATGTGACAAATAATCTTTTTATTTAGCTACGAATTTAGTGGTTACGTAGCTAAAATGTCTATATATTTGCCACGTGTAATAGCCACTACTACTCAAATTCTCATAATAAAATACATATAAAATAATATAAAGAAATTGGGCCCAAAATTTTCTTTTTATTAAATATGTACATATATTCTTTACAAACATATACATTTTTACACAAACTTATAATGTGTACGAAACTATTAAAACATGGTGGACAGTGTAACCGCTTCCCCTCTCGTGTTGACATCCATCCGACTGCATCCTCACCTGGATCCTGCAAAACATAGGAAAACAACGGGGTGAGCACTAAAACAATGCTCAGTAAGTAAATCCTCTACTCATCTATCCCCGTAACTCTTTCTCTAATTCTTTCCTTACAACTTCTCATACCATTTCTCTTTGGTACTTCTCTTTCTCTTTCTCTTAGAACTCCTTTCTAGTAACTCTCTCTAATAAGTCACGGCCCCATCTTACCGGGGGCACTGCCGAGACTCACTCCCACTCTACGTGACCTCTACTCATTCTAGCCGATCGGACTCGGTTATGCATGGATTCGGAACCCTTGGCCATGTGAGTGTATAATCTCTCTCGGGTACTCGGGTATAGCCCTCATCCGCATGCACTCTCACGGGCTACACCACTTCTCTATCTGATACTCAGGCCGCTCTCTCAATGCGGCGTACATGCGGGAATACTCTACCCATTACTCACGAGTTCCCCATCGCACAACCTACTCTATTCTCTTTCTCTTAACTCTTAAAGTAGCTTATACTAAAACTCTCTACTAAATCTCAAGCTACTTCTCAAGTGTATAAACAAAAGTGTAGAGCTAGCTCATGCTCCCTAATGCACTAATGAAATGCCAACTACAAGATTTCCTCAAAACCGTCATTCTGCACAGGTCAAACTAAAACATCTATAACTTGCGTTATACACCTTGGATTACTACGGTTTTGGTCTTTTTTTAAAGCTTAGAAACAGGGCTACAACTTCTATGTTTTGGTCTCAGCCCAGTTCAGTCCGTAAGATACCCAAAAATTACTTATAAAGTTACGGCAGTGACAGGGCAGACTTCACTTAGGCATTTCATCAAACATAATGCATGCATACTTTAATTCTAGTTTTGATACATCTTTACATCTTTCTTTAACCATCCATTAATGGAGCAAAACTACCCCACAATAAATCTAAACATGGCCAAGAAAAACACTTCAAATATTCTACTTAAATTCTTTCTAAATGTAACCAAACTTCACTTGGTTACAACAACTTCATTTCTACTTCTCATGGCTCAAATCTTCTCATCAAAAGCCATCAACTCATCAATAATATCATTCTCAACAATCAATCTCAAGCTCATAAACATAAGCATACATATGCATCATTTGATTGCTTGAACCTTAACTTGGGTTGGATTTACTTACCTTGTGAAAAGATGACTTCTTTAGCACTTTTCCTTTCCCTTGTTATCTTGTCTCCTCGCTACAACTCAAAACAACAACAAGAACAATAGCAACCAAATAAGACTTCACTATAATTATAAGAAAATTCACATCTAAAGCATGAATCCTTACCTTATGGTGCTTTAGATGAAATCTCTACTCAAAAACCCTCTTAAAACCCTTAGGAATCTTGGAAGATTGGATGGAGAAATTGAGAGAGCTTAGGCAAAGGGAAGAGGCGGTGGAATGAAGAAATAAAGAGTTTCTCTACACTTAACCTTTTTTTTTAGTTCATATTATAAGCATCCTTTCCCATTTTGCCCTTGCTCTTCCTTGGAAAATCCATCTATATCCTTTGATTCTTTTCAAATACACCCCCATCCAAGCACAATCTCTACTAAATTTCTTTACATTTTACTCCCCACTTTTCCTACTAATTAGGGGTAGAATGGTCATTGTGCCCCAAAAGAAGAATTCTCTAGAAAACTCAAGAAACTTTCTATTAGGCTCGTCGCCGCGGCAAAGAACTTTTCGTCGCCCCGGCGAAACAGGGCAGAATCTACTCGGGGGGTGCAACTCCTCCCTCGCCGCGGTGAAGCTTCTTCTTCGCCTCGGTGAAGATTGGATTTCCAAACTTCACCAAAATTCAACCAATTTCAAGGTAACCATTCAATCAACTCAACATACCAACTAACCAAGACTACAAACAAACTCCATTGAAACTAAAACAGTAAACTTTTAACTAATATAGCAAATCTTAAGTACGTACCTCAAGTGGGATATTACAATTCTCCCCCCCTTAAAAAGAATTTCGTCCCCGAAATTCACACGAATAACTCTGGGTACCTATTCTGCATGTCTTGCTCCGTCTCCCATGTGGCTTCCTCTACTTTGTGATTCCTCCAAAGAACCTTCACTAACGGAATACTCTTGTTCCGGAGCTCTTTAATCTTCCGATCTAAAATCTGAACAGGGCGCTCCTCATACACAAGATTCTCTACAAGGTCAACATCTTCTACACTCAAGATGTGGGAGGGATCACTTACATACTTTCGCAGCATTGAGACATGGAAGACATCATGTACCTTGTCCATACGAGGTGGTAGTGCCAATCTGTAGGCAACTTTTCCAATTCGTTACAATACCTCAAATGGACCAATATATCTTGGTGCTAACTTCCCTTTGTTCCCGAAGCGCATTACTCGTTTATAAGGGGAAACTTTCAAAAATACTTTATCACCCACTTGAAACTCCACTTCTTTTCTCTTTAAATCGGCATAACTCTTCTGTCTGTCTTGGGCTTGCTTCATTCTGTTTCGGATTAATCTTACATCCTCTATCATTTTCTGAGTCATCTCTGGCCCAAGACTGTACTCAACTCACTCCTTTCGCCGATCTCATCCCAATGTAGTGGAGACCTACATCGTCTACCATACAAAGCCTCGTAAGGTGCCATCTTTATTGTAGATTGATAACTGTTGTTGTAGGCAAACTCCACTAAAGGTAACATTTCATGCCATGACATTCTATAATCCATACAGCAGGCTCTCAACATATCCTCAAGCACCTGATTTGTTCTCTCTGTTTGGCCATCTGTCTGAGGATGATAGGCTGTATTGAATGCCAAACAGGTACCCAAATTTCTCTACAAACTAGTCTAGAAAGATGAAACAAATCTCGAATCTCTATCTGACACTATTGTCTTGGGCACACCGTGTAATCTGACTATCTCTTTCACGTAAATCTGAGCCAACTGATCTGAGGTGGTACTTTCCTTTACTGGAAGGAAATGGGCGGACTTAGTTAATCTATCCACAATCACCCAAATAGCATTATAACCTTTCTGTACTCTAGGGAGACCTGTGATAAAATCCATCGAAATACTCTCACATTTCCATTCTGGAATACTAAGTTGATGAAGCAACCCTGATGGCCTTTGATGTTCTGCTTTTACCTGTTGACAAACCAGGCATTTAGCTACAAATTTTGCGATATCCCTCTTCATACTTGGCCACCAGTAACTTTTCTTTACATCTTGATACATCTTGGTTGCTCCAGGATGAGCAGTGTATGGTGTGTCATGAGCCTCTGTAAGTATTCTCTTCTTCAACTCATCATTTTGAGGGATACACAACCGATTCCTCAAGTAAAAACACCATCCCGTAAGTAGAACTCCGTTACCTTGCCCTCATGCACTTGTTGAACTATTCTCTGACACCACTCATCGGCCACTTGCTTATCTCTGACTTCCTCCAGTAAAGTAGACTAGACCTCTAACCTGGCAATTCTTCTTGGTATCACTTCAATCTGCTCTTTACACAAGTCTTCTATCAACTCTTTTTGTTTAGTGAGTCGGGACAAATAAGCTTTTCGACTTAAGGCATCAGCTACTACGTTGGCTTTCCCTGGTTGATACTTAATCTCACACTCATAATCCTTAACTAGCTCTAACCACCTTCTCTGTCTCATATTCAACTCCTTTTGAGTGAAGAAGTACTTTAAACTCTTGTGATCGGTGTAGATATTACTCTTGGCACCATAAAGATAATGCCTCCAAATCTTCAAAGCAAAGACTACGGCTGCTAACTCTAGGTCATGCGTAGGGTATCTCGTCTCATACTCTTTCAATTGTCGAGAGGCATATGCTATTACCCTACCTAACTGCATTAATACAGCCCCAAGTCCTTGCAACGAGGCATCCGTAAAAATATCATAATCTACACCCTCCTGAGGCAACACTAACACTGGAGCTGTTGTTAGCCTCTTCTTTAACTCTTGGAAACATTCCTCACAAGCTTCTGACCATATAAAAGGAGTCTTCTGTTTGGTAAGAGCTGGCAATGGTCTAGCCAACTGGGCGAACCCTTTAACAAAGCGTCTATAATAACCTGCCATGCCTAAGAAACTTCGAACCTCTTTTACTGTCTTCGGCCTCTATCATTCAAGGATTGCTTTTATCTTGCTCGGATCTACTGAAATCCCTTCCTTCGACACAGTATGGCCAAGAAATATTACTTGGTCGAGCCAAAACTCACACTTCGAAAATTTGGCATACAACTGCCTTTCTCTCAACCGCTGCAACACTATTCTCAAATGCTCCTCATGCTCTTCTCTCGACTTAGAGTAAACCAAGATATCATCTATGAAAACCACTATGAATTGATCCAAACAATCATGGAATACCTGGTTCATCAAGTCCATAAAGACGGCTGGGGCATTAGTCAAACCAAACAGCATCATTACAAACTTATAGTGCCTATACCTTGTACGGAAGGCAGTCTTAGCTACATCCTGCTCAGCCACTCTTACCTGATGGTACCCTAACCTCAAATCAATCTTGGAGAACACCACTGCTCCCTTCAACTGATCAAACAAGTCATCTATTCGAGGTAGCGGGTACTTATTCTTCACTGTCACCTTATTCAATTCTCTATAATCAATACACATCCGTAGTGATCCGTCTTTCTTCACAAACAAAATTGGGGCTCCCCAGGGAGAATGACTCGATCGGATAAACCCTTTATCTAAAAGCTCCTGGAGTTGTTTCTTTAATTCTTGAAGTTCTGCCGGGGCCATTCGGTAAGGGGCTTTAGATATAGGTGCTGTTCCTGGTGCAAGTTCAATACTAAACTCAACCTCTCTTTCCGGTGGCAAGCCTGGTAAGTCTTTCGGATACACATCCAGAAATTCTCGAACTATCGGCACCCTCTGAATTTCTAACTGTGGAACATCACCACTCTGTACTACATGAGCAATGTATCCAGAACACCCCTTCCTCAACATCTTTCTCGCTTTTATACTACTAATCAACATACTCAATCGATGGCCCTCTCCAAAACTAAACTTATCTCCATTATCGAGATTAAATCTCGCTTTCTTCTTTCGACAGTCAATTTCTACTCCATTCCTCCCTAGGAAATCCATACCCAAAATTACATCAAAGTTGGGCATATCGAAGACTATTAAGTCAACTACCAATTCTCGACCATGGATCACCACAGACTCTCCTATCAACATCTCTTGAGTCAACACACTAACCCCATCAGGCAACTCTATCTTAATAGGCTGACTCACTCTAACAGGTTTCAAATTTAATCTCTCTATCATTCCATGAGATATAAAAGAATGAGTGGCTCCAGAATCAATCAAAGCATATAAAGAAACAACATGAAATAACAACTGACCAGTTACGGTTGATGGACTGGCCTCGGCCTCACCGTGTGCCACTGTAAAAACTCTGGCATTAGTACCTCTAGAAGTCTGAGCCATAGGTGGAAGAGGAGCCGGTGGAAGGGGGAACTTTACAATCCCTCATTAGATGCCCTGGCTGTCGGCACCTGTAACATACATTTCTGTCTCTCAAACACTCTCTTGGATGGTTCCTCCCACATTTAGCACAAGGGGGAAACCCTTCTGTCCTGGGCCGCTTGTACTGTTGATCTCTCATATTCTTCCTTGGTTGAAACTTTTTCTTGGCCCTTACTTCTCTGTTCTTTGTGACATCTACTCTCTCCCTCTGTAAGGTGGTGGATGGCTCACTAGGTACTGTTAGAGCCAACCCTTCTGCAATATACTTGTTCACATAGATCTCTGCCCTTAAAGCCCATGCTAGAGCTTCACTGTAGGTATGAGGGGGCTCGACTCCTCTCATTACATCTCGAGCGATGTCTGATCTCAACCCTTGCACAAACTTGTCTCTCCTTAATTCTGGTGTATACACTATCCCGGGTGCAAAGCGAGCAAGGGAGTTAAATCTTACCGAATATTCCTTCACAGTACTAGTCCCCCTCTTCGGTGAATAAACTCTTGGACTTTCTCATGTACTCGATCTTCTGTTCGGTACTCGGCCTCAAACAACCTTCTGAATTCCTCCCAGGTCATTGAGGCTATATCATGAGTCTCCTCCATTAATTCCCACCATATCCGGGCATCTCCCTTAAACAAGAAACTAGCATATCTAATCCTCTCTCTATCATTCAGGGGAAACAATGCCGCCGTCTGCTCTACGGACTTAAACCACTCCTCTGCCTCTAGCGGGTCTCTTGTACCCTTAAATGCTGGCGGCTGGTGCTGATTTACAAGCTCCTGAATCGGATCACCCCAGTGCATCTTGGCCGAGGTACCAGCCCTTCTCGCTCTTGTCTTGGAGGCGGTACTCTACTGGGAGTCTCGGTTCTCTCCTGAATAACTCTCCCTTGACTTTCCGCTAAAACCTGCTGTATAATGGCTCGAATCCCCATCTCATCAAGGGTAGGGGGAGTTAATTCTGGTGGGTTGGAGGATTCTCCCTCATTCATCACACTCTTACCCTTCCTCCTGTTACTACGCCTCATCTACAAAACAATCATACTTGATCAATTCAAAAGAATACTTAAAGTAAGGAAAGAATTAACTTACACAGTCGGCTATCGGACGTCTTAGCAAGGAGAATGGCACACAAATCCAAATTCTCGGCTCTGATACCAAAAATGTAATAGCCACTACTACTCAAATTCTCATAATAAAATACATATAAAATAATATAAAGAAATTGGGCCCAAAATTTTCTTTTTATTAAATATGTACATATATTCTTTACAAACATATACATTTTTACACAAACTTATAATGTGTACGAAACTATTAAAACATGGTGGGACAGTAACCGCTTCCTCGCGTGTCGACATCCATCCGACCGCATCCTCACCGGATCCCTGCAAAACATAGGAAAACAACGGGGTGAGCACTAAAACAATGCTCAGTAAGTAAATCCTCTACTCATCTATCCCCGTAACTCTTTCTCTAATTCTTTCCTTACAACTTCTCATACCATTTCTCTTTGGTACTTCTCTTTCTCTTTCCCTTAAAACTCCTTTCTAGTAACTCTCTCTAATAAGTCACGGCCCCATCTTACCGGGGGCACGGCCGGGACTCACTCCCACTATACGTGACCTCTACTCATTCTAGCCGATCGGACTCGGTTATGCATGGATTCGAAAACCTTGGCCATGTGAGTGTATAATCTCTCTCTCGAGTACTCGGGTATAGCCCTCATCCGCATGCACTTTTACGGGCTACACCACTTCTCTATCTGATACTCAGGCTGCTCTCTCAATGCGGCGTACATGCGGGAATACTCTACCCATTACTCACGGGTTCCCCATCGCACAACCTACTCTATTCTTTTTCTCTTAACTCTTAAAGTAGCTTATACTAAAACTCTCTACTAAATCTCAAGCTACTTCTCAAGTGTATAAACAAAAGTGTAGAGCTAGCTCATGCTCCCTAATGCACTAATGAAATGCCAACTACAAGATTTCCTCAAAACCGTCATTCTGCACAGGTCACACTAAAACATCCATAACTTGCGTTATACACCTCAGATTACTACGGTTTTGGTCGTTTTTTAAATTTAGAAACAGGGCTACAACTTCTATGTTTTGGTCTCAGCCCAGTTCAGTCCGTAAGATACCCAAAAATTACTTACAAAGTTACAACGGAAAGGATGAGGTGACTTCACTTAGGCATTTCATCAAACATAATGCATGCATACTTTAATTCTAGTTTTGATACATCTTTACATCTTTCTTTAACCATCCATTAAGCAAAACTACCTCACAATAAATCTAAACATGGCCAAGAAAAACACTTCAAATATTCTACTTAAATTCTTTCTAAATGTAACCAAACTTCACTTGGTTACCACAACTTCATTTCTACTTCTCATGGCTCAAATCTTCTCATCGAAAGCCATCAACTCATCAATAATATCATTCTCAACAATCAATCTCAAGCTCATAAACATAAGCATACATATGCATCATTTGATTGCTTGAACCTTAACTTGGGTTGGATTTACTTACCTTGTGAAAAGATGACTTCTTTAGCACTTTTCCTTTCCCTTGTTATCTTGTCTCCTCGCTACAACTCAAAACAACAACAAGAACAATAGCAACCAAATAAGACTTCACTATAATTATAAGAAAATTCACATCTAAAGCATGAATCCTTACCTTAGGGTGCTTTAGATGAAATCTCTATTCAAAAAGCCTCTTAAAACCCTTAGGAATCTTGGAAGATTGGATGGAGAAATTGAGAGAGCTTAGGCAAAGGGAAGAGGCGGTGGAATGAAGAAATAAAGAGTTTCTCTACACTTAACCTTTTTTTTTAGTTCATATTATAAGCATCCTTTCCCATTTTGCCCTTGCTCTTCCTTGGAAAATCCATCTATATCCTTTGATTCTTTTCAAATACACCCCCATCCAAGCACAATCTCTACTAAATTTCCTTACATTTTACTCCCCACTTTTCCTACTAATTAGGGGTAGAATGGTCATTGTGCCCCAAAAGAAGAATTCTCTAGAAAACTCAAGAAACTTTCTATTAGGCTCGTCGCCGCGGCGAAGAACTTTCCATCGCCCCGGCGAAACAGGGCAGAATCTACCCGGGAGGTGCAACTCCTCCCTCGCCGCGGTGAAGCTTCTTCTTCGCCCCGGTGAAGATTGGATTTCCAAACTTCACCAAAATTCAACCAATTTCAAGGTAACCATTCAATCAACTCAACATACCAACTAACCAAGACTACAAACAAACTCAATTGAAACTAAAACAGTAAACTTTTAACTAATACAGCAAATCTTAAGTATGTACCTCAAGTGGGATATTACACCACGAGTATTATTTTTGTAGCAGGAATTTTCAAACTTTTAGTTATAAATTTATATTTATGTAGCTAAAATGCAAACATAGCTATACAATCTATTCGTCATGGCTATAAAGGCAAAGCTTTTGCTACAAATTTATTATTGTTATGGAAAAAACAATTAAGTTTTTAGTTACATATTAATCTTATCCATAACAAAAAATATAAACTGTTAGCTACGTAAGTAAAAAGTTACATGGCTAACTTTTAGCTGCTCTGCTTCTAGCTACGATAAGCTACAAAATATTGTATTTGTAGCTAAACCATTTAGCTACACAAATTCATACTTTTAGCTATAATGAACGTCATAGCTAGAAATGTGCAATGTTGTAGTGACGTGTGAATGCATTAGCTGTAGGGACTTATTATTTATCTTTGCCTACGGGCTTATTATTGGAACTCAAAGATTGTTATTTTGTACCTGCAATTTCTAGAAACATTATTTTAGTATCCACTTTGGATAATATAGGATATCGTTTTGAGAATTCTAATGGATTGTTCCATTAGTTTGAATGGTATTCTATTTGGAATTGCAAGGTTATATAACGGATTATGTGTTCTTGATTTAAACAATAAGGATATTCTCAACGTTGAAACTAAGGAAGCTAAACATAGCAATCAAAACCATATATACCTCTAGCATTGTAGATTGGGTCATGTTAATCAGACCCGCATTGCAAAACTTCAAAGGGATGAAGTTTTGCACCCTTTTGACTTCCAGTCATTTGAGGTATGCGAGTCATGCCTTTTAGGCAAGATGACCAAGTCACCTTTCATAGGATAAAGTGAAAAGGCTACTGAACTATTAGGCCTCATCCATAGTGATGTATGTGGTCCAATAATAGTTGAAGCCAGAGGTGGATATTCCTACTTCATCACATTTACTGATGATTTCAGGAGATATGGTTATGTCTACCTTATGAGACATAAATATGAACCCTTTGATAAGTTCAAAGAATTCAGGAATGAAGTACATAATATGTTGGACAGAAGTATTAAGGCTCTTCGGTTGAAATGAGGAGGTGAATACTTAAGCTCAGGGTTTTCTGAATACGTGAAGGAGTGTGAGATAGTATCACAACTCACCCCTCCGTATACACACCAACATAATGGAGTGTGTGAAAGGAGGAATATGACCTTACTTGATATGGTTAGGTCCATGATGAGTTTTAGTGATCTACCCGCATCATTCTGGGAGTTTATCGATAAGACTCCATTTGAACTATAGAGTGGCTGAAAGCCCAACTTGTCTTATCTAAGGATTTGGGATTGTGAAGCTTATGTCAAGAAATTGACTTCGAACAAGCTAGGCCCAAAATCCTATAAGTGTATATTTATGGGGTATTCGAAGGAGAACAAAGGATACTATTTCTACTACCCAAAAGAGCACAAAATTTTTATCGCTCGTACTGGTGTCTTCCTAGAAAAAGGAATTTTTCCTAAGAAATACTAGTGGGAGAAAAGTAGAACTTGATGAAGTTCTAGAACCATAAGATACACTAGACCAAGGACGGGAATGTGTGCCATAAGAGGTGGTTGAACATATTGAAAAGGTTACTCCACAATCCGTGGATCAAAGTAAACCACCTCAAGTAGCATAGGAGCTGCGTAGGTCTAGGAGAGTACATCATGAGCCCGAGAGATATGGTTTTCTCGTGACTCAACATGGTAATGTACTGGTCTACCAAGACAATGAGCCCAGAACCTACAAAAGCGTTATATCGAATCCAAATTCTGTTAAATGGCTTGAAGCCATGAAATCTAAGATATACTCCATGTACCAGAACCAAGTATGGTCTCTGGTGGATCCACTTGAAGGGATAAAACCCATAGGGTGTAAATGGGTCTTCAAGAAGAAGACTGACATGGATGGCAAGGTGCATACTTATAAGGCACAACTGGTTGCCAAAGGTTTCAAACAAATTCATGGTATTGACTATGAAGAAACCTTCTCACTAGTTACCATGATTAAGTCCATCCAGATTATGCTTGCGATTGTTGCATTATCCTATGAAATTTGGCAAATGGATGTCAAAATAGCTTTCCTAAATGGAAACCTTGAAGAGGATGTGTATATGACACAACTCGATGGCTTTGTTCTTGATGGACAAGCTGATAAATATGCAAGTTACTGAGATCTATTTATGTACTCGAGCAAGCTTCAAGGAGCTGGAACATTCGTTTTGAGGAAGCCGTAAAGGAATTCGGTTTTATTAAGAACGAAGATGAGCCCTGTGTTTACAAGAAGGTTAGTGGGAGTGCAGTGGCATTCTTGGTGTTGTATGTCGATGACATACTTATGATCAGGAATGATATATCAAACTTGTAGTCGGTAAAGACTTGGTTATCCAAGTGTTTCTCCATGAAGGACTTAGGACAAGTAGCCTACATCCTCAAAATAATGATCTACCGTGAGAGATCACGTATGTTGCTTGGCCTAAGTCAAAGTGCATACATTGACAAAGTACTGAAGAGATTCAGTATGGAAGAATCCAAGAAGGGATTTCTTCCGATGTCACATGGTGTCTACCTCTTTAAGGATATGTGTCCTAAAACACATGATGAGAGAGATAGAATGAAGAAGATCCCATACACGTCAGCAATTGGATCCATCATGTATGCCATGTTGTGTACTCAGATTAATTTCTCATGTGCATTGAGCACTTTTATTATATATCAATCGGATCCAGGTGAGCATCACTGGATAGTTGTCAAGAACATCCTTAAGTAACTGAAGAGGACTAAAGACATGTTCTTGGTTTATGAAGGGGAAGACGAGCTCACTATAAGAGGATACAGAGATGCTAGTTTCCAGACAAACAAAGATGATTATCGTTCACAATCTGGGTTTTTATTTTGTCTCAATGGGGGTGCAGTGAGCTGGAAAAGCTCCAAGCAAAGCACAGTAGCAGACTCTACAATGGAGGCTAAGTATATCAGATTATCCGATGTAGCCAAGGAGGTGGTCTAGATTAAGAAGTTCACCACTAAACTTGATGTGGTCTCCACATTATTGATCCAATATATATCTATTGTGATAACAATGGAGCAATAGCTCAATCAAAGGAACCACGGTCTCACCAGAAGTCTAGATACATACTCAGACGGTTTCATCTCATTAAAGAAACGGTTGAGAGGAAAGATGTACAGATCAGTAAAGTGCATACTGATGACAATATCGCCGATCCACTAACGAAGCCTCTGTCCCAGCAGAAGTATGAAAAACACTTAAGGTCATTTGATATTAAATACATGAATGATTGGCTATAGTGCAAGTGGGAGATTGTTGAGTTGGTGCCCTGGTGCCAATCAATTATTTTAAAATTGACTCTTTGTAATAATGTTTATTAATCAATAAAAGGCAATTTTCTTTTATATCATGTAAATCATAATTGCGTGCATTGATATATGTCCTTAGGATGGTAGAACCATGACGAGGGTATCAAGTGTTTCAAATCTTGATAGCGAGAACCCTATGATCACATATGGTGGTCATTCTAAAAATGTTCGTAGCCTTGGTATTATTCTGACCAAGGACACAGATAATACGGTAAGGCTATCATAGTGTTGAACGACCGTGTCAAAAGATAGTGACTAATCTCACTTGTCAAGATTGTTTGCCGACAACCTAGTGCGACACATGGGTACTTGCCATAGGCAAGGTCATTAGACAAACCCACCAGAGGATTCCATATAGATGGTAACCTAGTGTCTATGGAATAAATCCTCTAACGAATGGTGTTGCATGTGATCCTTAGACTTGAGATCACCAGAGCGCCTTGTGCGCAGATTGGTGTAGTTTGACACTAGCCTAACGTAGTTCTATTTTGAGCTATCAATACGGTAGTGATTGGCTACATTGAGAAGTGTATCAAGACTATAGTGGATCAACAAAGGATTCATCACTCTTGGGTACGAGAGAAGTTATCGCACAACGCAATTCAGTGAATGGCAATAACACTAAAGCTGTGGCCATAGTGGGGTTGAGTTGTTACTCAATCCAACTTATTATTCCGGTCATTGGTCCAATAACTGAATACAAAGATATTGAGGATATCCGAGGTTGACATTATTTTTGTGCCTCGGCCTTGATGAGATAACGGATGATGAAAGGATTTGATTGCACGATAAACATATTGTTGACAGGCTGTGATTTTGCTGAATCTGAATCTATCGGATGGCCATAATGTTTGGCTAGGGGCCAATCTTTGTCTGTGTGTAGTGAGACGATTAATTGGAGTTAATCGCGATACTATCCACTGTCAATATGATGAGGAGCCTACGGATCATACACTTAGAAGACAATTTAAGAATCAGTCTATGAAAGTGGTATTTTCATCTTTTAGGACGAATGAGTATTTTGATAATCTTACAGTGCAATTAAATTTGCTGAGGTTGTTGCCTGTATTTAATTTAATATTAAAATTAAAATTAGTGAGATTATATTTAAATATATGTGTGCATGTATGTAAATGGATTATTATTAATAATTAAATGTTAATATATTATTATATATATATATATTAATTGATTTTAATTGTAATAATAATTAATTAAATTTTAAAATACCAATTAAAGCGTGTTTGTTTGCAAGGGTGAACTAGGGTTGGAGCCCATGGTTATTCCTAAGTGGAATAGGGCTTTTAATTGTTGCACTATATAAGTGCAACTTAAAATTAAAAATATGATTCGTTCATTCAATTATAAAAAATCCTAGCCACCCAAAAGCCCTCTCTCTCTCTCTCTCTCTCTCTCTCTCTCTCTCTCTCTCATGTTTTCACCTTCTAGTGAAAAAGGAAAAATTCTTTTCTTGATCTTCCTTTATTCTTAAAGCCCTTGGTTATTCTAGCAAAATAATCAAGGGTTCTACAGATTGTCTTCGTGTGGACAGCATGAATGCGTTTTACGTTGAATCGAGTAGCGAAATCAAATTCAGAGATATTTGGAGGAGCCTCCAAATGTGCGTAAGTGTTCTAGATCCTTGTATGGGTTTTTATTTTACGCAAATCAGTTTTATACGTTTTAAGTTTATGCATGTAAACAATATAATCTGTTCCTGGATTTTGGGAGGTGTAAGTGATTTTTTCGTTTACAATATGTTTTTCCGCAGTGCGAAGACTGTCACTTGCCAACAAAAAGTGCATCACGACTATTGAATTAGTTTGAGAATATATCTTTTGGTGACAAAAAGTTTGGTTATAAAATCCCAAAAATTTAGATGTTAAATGTAGAAGGGTAATTTCGTCAAACTGTTCCTCGACTAATCTATTAGTTGTAGAATGTATGAGCTAGTGAGCAAAGATTTAATCGTTAATTTATAAGATTTTAGACGCTGATTGTTGATTGCAAATCTAGGTATACAATAATGCTACGGACACCGAAAAAACTACACCGAAATCGTGTACCGGCCTATGTGAAACACGCTTCTCATTTTTTTTACAATTTTTTTCTAGTGAACGGCCCGTCCATGTTATATGGACGGGCATCCCCATTTAAAGGACGCCCGTCCATAAATAAATTATGAAAATAAAATAAAAAACTTTGGGAATGGCCGTCCATAAATTATGGACGGCCGTCCCTTACGTTTGGACGGGCGTCCATTCCATTCCTAATGGACGCCCGCCCATACTTTAAAATTAAAAAAAAAAAAAATGTTTGGAATGGACGCCCATCCATTATTTTGGTTTCTACAAATTACCAATGGCTTCTTCAATCACCAATGGCTTCCCAGCTTCCCACGCCACAGCAGCTACATAAAAGAAAACAAAACTCATTAGTTACAGTAACGAGTGATAACTGAGACACATAAAAATCCTAACTCGAGTCCACATTAAACATAAAATTCTTGAACTGTATTCATGGAAAAAGAAGAAAATGACGTACCTTTGCAGCGAATGACCTCACCAGCAGTGCATGCCATCTCTTCTTAAACTTTGAAATTGAGAACAAATTAAACACATAAATGAAAGACTAATTTCTTATAAGCTTTATGACTCTTTTTGTTTCGGTGGGTAATGGTTCCAGTTTGAGGGGATATTTATACTCCATGAAAGTAGACAGAGAGTTAAATTGAAGGTAATATATTAATGAGATTCTTACTGGCTTAATTTAGACTTTTCAAATGAACAGTTTTTGAAAACAACATGCAATTGGTGGTTGTGACAAAACCATTCCAAGATGTTGGTTCACTGGATTTTTAAGTCCCTGGTTTAGTGGTTTCACTGTTGGTTAAGGATAAAGATAAAGATGAAGATAAAAGATGATGATGTGTCTGTAGTGTTTTAAAAGTCTAAGTCAATGTGTTTGAAATTCTAACCTGTTAAATCAAAATGGATGCAATAAAGTTTCCATGGAGGCAAGTGAAGAAGGTGCAGAACTTCGCCCGTCTACTTCTTCGTCTTCATTCATAGTGTTTTTTTGGGGGAGGCAAGAGTTTAAGATTTTCGGGGAAGTCAGTAGCGATGAAGAGAATAAGAATAAGCTACAGAACTTCAACCAGGATGCAAACATACTATACTGGCTGGAGGACATCAAAAAGTTGGCTGATGATGTGCAGGAGATACTGCATGAGATTGCTATCACCGGAAAAAGTTCACAAAAACGTAAGTAAAAAGTTTTTCTTTAATTTGTAGAAACCAAAATAATGGACGCCCGTCCAAACATTTGTTTTTTTTTTTAAAGTACGACCGTCCCCAAAGTTTTTTTTTTTTTTATTTTCATAATTTATTTATGGACGGGTGTCCCTATTTGAATATGGATGGACGGGCGTCCATTTTGATGGACGGCCATTCACTAGAAAAAAATTGTAAAAAAAATGAGAAGCGTGTTACACGTAGGCCAGTACACGATTTCGGTGCAGTTTTTTCCGTGTCCGTAGCATTATTGCTAGGTATATTACCTTCCACTACTATGACATTAGTTACAGAATGTGTGTTTTAGTGAGAAAAATTTTAATTGCAAAAGCATATCATTTTTGGTTGGGGAATGTGTATTCCCAATTATGTTTCTGGCATTTCGTGACTATTGATTTAGTTATTAAAATTGATTTTTTTCATCTAAATAATATAGTAATTGATTGCACACGACTTTTGGAAACTAATTATTTTAGTCAGTTAATATTGACTTTTGTTGCTAATTGGTTAACATTTAAATTGGCAACATTTTGAATGGATGTAATTTTTAATTTCCATACATTCAACCTCTAACAAAATAAGAGTGACAAAATATTAAAATACGGATCAATAACATAAAATATCTTCATTGCATTTAAAATTAATAGTCCATAGATGGATTTTTCTGCATGATGAGCAATAAAAATCCAAAATGCACTATCATGTGTGCAAAACCAAAAAAAGAAAGCATGCATCCCACATATTCATCAGTACCTACCTATTTGTGCAGATGAAATCAATGTTACCATCTTAAACATTACTAGTTGAGGCCTTAGAAGCAGTCATCAGCTGTCGGAGATGGAGATGGCTGTCTAGTTGGTTTGGTAGCAGGTTGCACATGTACAGTTGCAATAGTCATGTGAGTCAACATCTCGAATAATTTTTCTTCTTGTTCTTCAAGCAATTTGATTTTCTCCTTCTGTTGATCAAATAGTATGAGTTGCCCCTCTAAATCCTTAATCCTATTTTGTTGTTGTCCAACTGTGCCCCTTGACTTTGTTACATTTGATGTATCATGCTGCTTAGTCACACAGAAGGCAAGATTCTGGTTGAAGCTGGAAGCTTTACCAAGCACTTCCTCACAAATTTCAGCTTTAGTTCTTTCACTTTCCCTAGCCTGGGTCTCATCTAGCATCTCAATCATTTTCTCCTACCATCAATTCAATGCATAATGAATAAGTCGAACTAGTAACGGAATAACATGGATAATATAGAGTCTCATGATGTTTGTAGCATTACTAGCATATAACAGAATTTGTGGCACAAAAAACAAACTATTATTTATGTGTTGACTTTTTCAATTACAGCACACCAAGAGAAAGGCTATGATATGTGCAATATTTGAGTAGAAAAGGGAATCTAGCAAATTAAAATGTAAAGCAGGGTAGGCAAGCAATATAAGTAACAAGAATCCAAATGTACAGGGTAGGCAAGCAATAGGAAAAGGCAAAAACACCTTAATCTAGAACATCCAATAAATTCAAAGCATAAATTGAAAAACCAGATTTAATGGAGATGAAGTACCAAGAAAATAAACTCCTTTAAATACCAGTTTTGAACCCCATGATTGAGTGCTACTCCAAATGTTCTGATATTTCGCACAACCCATGTACTTCAATGAAATATAGACGTAACATCATGCAAGCACTAGGAAGGGAATGTTCCTTCTCTTTCAAAGGTAAGCCATCAACCCTATCAATGACCTAATAAGCCTAGCTCAAGCTTAGCCTCCTCTTTCTCAGGTGGATAACAAAGATAAGTATAAGAAGTACTAAAGGCAGACAAATCTAGTACATGAGACGTTAAAAGGGAAACTAATTCAATTAAGTTCACAAATCAGGGAAACTATGTCAAATCATTTGTTTAAAGTTGTTTATAAAGCAATCATCAGCCTAACATCAACTATCCATGTCAGCCACATTTACCAATCTGCATATATTAACTGTAGCTAAATTGGTTTTCTAATAACCAACGAATCAGCTGATCCATCTTTCTAATATCTACAAATTTAACATATAGCAAAAGAAACCATACTTTGATAATTCAAAGTTTATGAACTTACATATAAATCTGTGGCTTGTTCATTAACCCACCCTTTCTCGGCGCTCCAACGAGTATCATGAAATAATTGTATAGGACCAACAGATTCCCCAAGTTGCTTAGCCTTAACAATTTAGGGTGTCATTGACCATAAAATGAAATAAAATTAGTAAATGGGAAATAAAAGTTTAATATTTTTATAAGGTAATAATTTTTAATACCTTTTCCTTTTTGTGCTGAATAAAGTTCTTGGAACCATTACAGTGGTTACACCGCAACTTCGACCTATTCTCCGAATAAGTTTGTGACGATGCCTAACATCAGAAAACCGATATTATTATACAATACATAAGAACATAAGAATTGATGCGGAGTTTACCTAAAACGTTTCACTAGAAAAAAGGTCACAGAGATATATCCAATCATCTGGATCTTCAATTTCTTCAGGCCTATTCTGTAATGCTTCCTCCTTAGTAGCATATGCTTTGAATTTTTTGTGCAAGGCACTCCTAAACCCATTGAATCTCTTAGGCATTGCGTATTTCAGCCATTTCAATACATGGGGCTCATTGACATTGATGTCAAACTTGGTCTAAAGAGAGCAATAATGTACACGCATTTAACTATCCAGGGTATTATATACCATTTTCATATGGAAGAATAAGAAAAACGTAAAAAGATATGAAGGACATTATCGTGATATGAGCAATCATTTGTCTTTCCACATTGTTGGGAACTTTAACCCAAGTAAGAACTCTAACGGGGGCATAGTTCCTCACTACAATTCCTATCTCACTGCATTTACTCTTGTAAGTACTCCATCTTCCTTGTCAAAGTCTACATGCAACTTTGAATTGGCTGTTTACATTAGTCTTTCAAATTCGACTCCTCTAGATTTCCTTTTGACGTTCTTTGCCACAACATTGCCTACAAATTCAAAATAATTTATATATCTAATTAATATCTTATCACAAGAACTGTCGACATGGTTGTAAACCAAAATGTATTCTTAAAAGTTAAGCAAACGTTGGAGACAATATCAGAATTTTAAGTATATATTTCAGTTTAATTAAGTTAACCAATAGGAACCATTTTACCTGTGTCTGCAGTAGTTT
The DNA here is from genome assembly GCA_026225825.1 of Pistacia integerrima. NCBI lineage: Eukaryota > Viridiplantae > Streptophyta > Magnoliopsida > Sapindales > Anacardiaceae > Pistacia > Pistacia integerrima. Next base: position 12,956,696 of record CM047748.1, on the reverse strand, counting down.
GAGGAGTCGATTTAGAACTCAATTCATCCCGACATCATTTGCACATCTAGCTACGGCATTCTTCTACCAGGAGCCATCTTCGAAATTTGCAAACATCAACAGAAGAGACAAAAAGGCAGGTGAGATTTAAGTCACTTTATACATACCATCTGAGTAAATTAGATTAGTAAACACATTAAATCATACATATAATCAGTAAAGAGTACATATAAGCATACAAAATAGAAATTTAGTATCACAAATATGTTCTATCACAAAGACAGTACTTAACCCAATTAAACCACATTCATCCATACGAAAGAACAAGACAAATAGACACCAACAAAGAATAAACTACAAGTGATCATGTAAATGAATATAAAAGATATGTTATACACTCTTAAAAATGAAATGATAAGTGACAAGGTATTACACATCTTATGAGGTAAAATAGACAATGAAAGCAAAAAATGACAACCCCCTAGTTTCTCTAACCTGCATTTCTAAGTACACAATAGAAATATGCATGTTTTTCTCCTAAATTCTAATTTCAATTTCTTGATCCGTAGACCCTATCTTCAAGCTATATCGAAAGAGTACATAGTGCAATAAAAGTTCATCAAGAGGTCATGTCTTCACAGTAAACCATGTATACAACAAATTAAAAAAAAAAAAATGAAAACAAATATAAGCATAGAGATCCAATAGTATAAAAAGTTAGCGCATATTCTTGAGGAAACTCAGGCAGCATGTAGATATATTAGCACAAGAAAAAATTAATTGCAGGAAAATGTAAAAATAATGATCAAGGAGAAAAACTTCTCAGACTCCATCCAAATAACTTCCATTCAACATCCATTTCTTTTTCCGTTCTTTTAACTCTTTATTTCCATTTTTTTTTTTAACCAAATAAAGTAACATAAAACTCCAAGTCATTGACCCAAAAATAAATAAATTAAAAAGCAAATCAAATCTCTGTGACTACATGCAACACACTAACACAGTAAATGACGCAATCTGTACAATATGAATCTTCCAAATTAAGCTTGAACAACTCAAAATAACTTCAGTAATGTATACATTCAAAATTAAAACAACAAACTCAAAATCTTTACTTAAATGAAGATAACGCACACTCCACAGATTGTATGAAAATCATTCAAGAAAGAAAACCCATAATCAAACTAAACCAAAGAGAACGCATAGTCCACAAATTGTATGAAAATCATTCAGAGAAAGAAAACCCACAATCATACTAAACCGAAGAGAAAGCAGTTGAAATTTTTGTAACATTAAACGAAACATACACAAGAAAATCTGTACTTACTGGAGGTCAGGGATTGATGGGTTTGAAGTTTGTGAACAGTGACTGGGTCGTATTGGATGAATGAAGGAAGCTGAGAAGGAGAATTGAAAGATGAAGCTGTGTGGAGAAGAGTAGAGGTGAGGACGTGAGGTTCTTCAATTGGGAAATTGGGGAATTAGGGATTGGGAATAGGCATGGTTTATATGGGTTAGGGTTTTTTTGTAAATAACTTTAAAAAGTGGGGCTTTTATCTAGTTGTTTAATTTTTAAATATAATTATATTTGGCAAACAAGTGAATTTGGGACTAAATATTTAGCTGGAAAAAAATTAGCATTAGTTGTCTATGTTTTAGGTCTGGCGGGAACAAATAATTTGAGGGGAACAAGAAATTTTGAAGTTAAATTGGTGACTAAACCGAATTTGGTTGCTGTAAATGATTTTTTGCAACTATTTTTAATATAAACAAAAAAATTTGTTGCTAAAAATACCTTGGACCCCTTGTAATTATTGCCCAAAAATGGGATATTTCGGTAATTTGTTATTCTGTAACTAATCATAATAGTTACTAATAAAATCCTAATTATTTGCTACTAATTTAGCTACTAAGTGCTAGTTGCAAAAAAATGCTTTCTATAACCAATAGTGTAGATGCAAAATCTAAAATTTTAGATGTAAATTGTGAATTTATATTGGGAAAAAATCACCTCCTAAAAATAGCAACGAAATTCATTAGTCACTAAGGCAGATTGTTTTATAACTAGTAAAATAGTCACAGAAAATTTAGTTTAGACACCAAATGTAGGAACATGTGGACCCCAAAATTTTATTCTTCTTTGGCCGACCAATAGCAATTTAGTTGGTAAATGTAGGCTTTCTACAACAAATTTTGGCCAGTTGCTAAAAAATTGGTTGTAGAATATAGTTTTTCTTGTAGTGTTAAATTTGAAGAGAAAAATTGAAGAAACAAACGAGACTAGAGCAAGGAGTTGAGAGAAAAAAAAAATAGAGGCGGCGCAAAGGGTTTATCGCAGACAGGAGGTGTGATGGCACAATAAAAGAGAAAACCCTAAAACGAGCTTCACTTAAATAAAGACTCTACTCAAACAGATGTGCGCACCGTGAAACAATGTGGACGCACAAAGAGTAACTTCAACAATGTGTAAGCATTCAATTCTTGTAAGTCATTAAAAGAATATGTGCGCACAATCTCCCAATGTGACAATAATTTCCCAAAAGCAGCAAACTTTATTAAAAATAAAAAATTTCAAAAAGATGAATCAATAAGAAGTTTCACTTGATTTTAAAAGACCAAGAAATATCAATTTGTGCAAAGAAAAACTATGTATCCAGTGCTCAATCTTGAAATGCACACAAATCACTAGGAATAATCCAAACAATTTTAACAATTGAAAGAACACTTCCTTAACCAAAATCAAGAGAAGAACAGTTATAAAAGCTCATCTAGCTTCTGTAATAGTGTCCTCAAGGGGGATAATTGACACATTGGTCAAGCAAGATTTTTACAAGGAAACTCCCCTTTCCCCCATGGCCTATAAAAATTGCATTTTTCTTTCAAGCAATTCAAGAAAAATGATTTGTCTTGAACTTTTTCTTTTTCTTTCTCTATTTCCTTATGACACAAATGGCAAATGACTCTCAAAACATAACCAAGTGTAGCTTTCACACTTGCAAGAAGGTAGCCCTCTCAATCGTATATTTTCCCAAGTATAGGGTTCTCTACATTTTAGAAAATTACTCAAAAATGATTTACACACTACAAGCAAGGTAGCTCTTTCACAAGGTGACAAGTAAACAATCCTGACAAAATAAAAGAAAGGAAACTCCTTCATGTTTTATTCAACAAAACAAAAACAAATTACTCAAGTTGAAGTAGTCCAATGGATTTCCTCAAGTTAACAAAAATATCATAGTCAAGAGCTTTTGTAAATAAATCTATCAATTGGGATTTTGTGCTCACATGTGCGAGTGTAATGACTTTTCTTCAACTAACTCTCTAATAATGAAGTGATGTCTTTTATCAATGTGCTTAGTTCTAGAGTGTTGAACAAAGTTCCTAGAGATGTTAATGGCATTAGTGTTATCACATAACACAGTCACACATTCTTGGTCAATACCATAATCACTTAACATTTTCTTTAACCACAAAACCTGTGTGCAGCAACTCCCTACGGAAATATACTCAGCCTTGGCAGTGGAAAGATAGGTAGCATTTTATTTCTTGCATACCATGTGACAAGGTTGTTTCCAAGGTAGAAAGAGCCTCTCAAAGTGCCTCTCAAAGTGCTCTTTCAATCATCCAGACTCCCTGCCCAATCAGTATCACTATGACCAACCAAGCAATAGTTAGAATCATATGAATACCGTAAAACAAATTCAAAAGTACCTGAAACGTATTTGATAATTCTTTTCACTACAGTCAAGTGTAATTCAGTTGGATTAGCTTGAAACCTAGCATATATGCCAACACTAAAGCACAAACCAGGTCTACTTGTAGTCAAGTATAAGAGGTTTCCAATCATGCTTTGATACAATTTATTGTCTACCTTCTTACCATGTTCATCTTTGGACAACTTAAGAGTAGAACTCATGGGTGTTCTAGCATGTTTTGCACTTTCTAAGCTAAACCTCTTCAACATGTTTCTAGCATACTTAGATTGAGACACAAACATTCCATTTTCCAATTGTTTGATCTAAAGACCTAGAAACATATTTAACTCACCTACCATTAGGGGTGTTCAAAAGAAGCAGATCGGAAGCGCAGAAGTCGGGTACCCAGGATTTGGTTACGTTCCTACCACCGAGGCCGATCGTCAGCCTGGGTAGGTTCTGGTTCCAAAAATCTGGAACCGATACTGTACGGTTCCGGTTCCGGTTCCTACAGTCAAGAACCGGAACCGGAACCGAGAACCGGGACTGAAATAAATATTATTAAAGAGTGGGGGGGTTATTGTAATTTACCTGCCACATATAAAAACTTCAGATTAGGGCAAAAAATTTCATTTTCTTTCTTCCCTTCTCACGTCTTCCTCTGCTCTTGCTCTCTGTCCACTCACTTCAGATCAAGGCAAAAACTTCAGCCTTTTTTTTCTTTTAATTTGTTTGGTGAAGCGTGATCCCTGGAATCTAGAAGAAGACACTAAAGCACTCTAATTTCTTAAGGTAATTTCCATTTCTTTCTTTTAATTTTATTTCTGAATTTTATTTAACCATAAATGAACTCTATCTCCTTATACTCTCTAATGTGTATACTGATTAATTATTGTGTAAAAAGTGGTTATCAAGTTAGCTCTGGGTTTATTTGTGATGGATTTGATTTTATATATCTGTGCTGGTGCTGGGTATTGTGATCTTTGAGTATTGTGTGCAAAGCCCGGACAGGACTTTTATTTTAAGAAATGTGTATGCGTGTTTGAATTTATTTTAAGCCGGATGCAGCCCCACCATGTTGTGACCCGAGGAAACGAGTCTGTTGTTCGTAAAGGTGCTCTGAAAACAATTCAGATATTAACGGAACGCGACAAGGAAACAAGAAGGTGACAAAAGTTTCAGGTCTGGAATCGTTCTTGCTGGATGCTGAAGCATTAGCATCAGAGCTGCAAAAAAAGTTTGCTTGCAGTACATCAGTGGCAGAATTACCTGGTATATTCTTTCTTTCTATCCCCTCTATTCTCTGCATTGCTGATGTATATTCTATTTGCATTCTTTTATTCTTTTCCCATTTCTCATTCCACAATATTATGCGTAATTTCTAGTATTTCATATTGAGCTATGGGCTGGATCTGTATGCATTTAATTTTCTTTGATGATTGATTCCTTTAAAAGAAAGGCCAAGTGGTATAAGCCAATATTCAAGAGAGTATACATGTCTTTTAAATTCTCCCGTCCAGTAGACTGAAATAGAAAAGTATAAAATTGAAAGTGGAGTCAGTAGAGTTTTAAACATATAATGGGGAGAAGTCTAGTATTTATGGAGCTTGGCCAAGTATTGGGCTTCTCTCAGGGCTTCCATTTCCTGGGAATTAAAGATGTGCACTTTTTTCTTTATTCATCTCACAATTGGGAGATGGCAATGATTCTGTATTGGGGTTCTTTGCTTGTTGCTGTCTTTTAGGAATTTTTTGGAATGTCTTAATCAATTGGGTCTAGATTTTGATTGTTTTTATAGAACACAAGAGAAACAGCCCATGGCATAAGGAAGTTGCCTTTGGTCACTATGTTTATTAAACATTATATGTATGTTAAATTCTTTTGAAGTTGAACTTGGCAAATTTTTTGCAGGAACAATGTCATTGTGATAAGCCTCCTACAACCAAATTATACAAAAAGAAGAAAAAGGGCAGCCTGGGAAATTCACTGGACAGGCTACCATGCTTATTTCAAATTTGTTTTTCGTCAAACAAATGAACTCATGTGAATGAGTGCGAGAAGTTGAGCCAAACACAGTATCATCAACATAGATTTGTGCGCAACAAATTTCACCATTGACATGCTTGACAAACAAAGTTTTATCCGTATTACCTCTCTTGTAATTGTGCTCAAGAAGAAAAGTTGTCAATCTCTCATACTAGGCCCAAGGGGCTTTTTTCAACCCATAAAGAGCCTTCTTCAATTTGTAAACATGATTTTGCTTGTGTGGATCTTGAAAACTAACTAGTTGTTCCACATAAACTTCTTTTGACAACATTCCATTCAAGAAAGCACTTTTTTACGTCCGTTTGAGACAACTTATCTTTTGGCAACAAGCAATAGCCATCAGCAAACAAATTGACTGAAGTCAAGCTACATGAGCAAATGTTTCATTAAAGTCTATCCCTTTCACTTGAGTATATCTTTGAGTCACAAGCCTGGCTTTATTCCTTACAACATTACCCAGTTCATCGGTTTTTTTCTTGAAAATCCATTTGGTTCCAATTATGTTGATTCCTTTAGGCCTTGGCACTAAACTCCATACATCATTCCTTTCAAATTGCTTAAGCTCATCATGCATGGCGTATATCCAGCAATCGTCCTCAAGAGCTTGTTTAGCGTTCTTTGGCTCTACAAGAGACACATAACAAAGAAGGTTAATCTCACTTTGTCTGTTTTAATCAAAGATAAAAGCAAAGTAGAAAACAAAAATTTACCAAGTAAACACTAGAAGCCCCAAAATCCAAATATGAGCATAACAATGTTCATATGCTACAAATCAACCAAGACCCATGAATGATTTAGAATCTTACCAACATTTGGAGGCTCCACCTCTTTTTTAGGATCCAGATGAAAAACGCTTATGATCCAAGTGTAGGATCGAACCACCAGTATCCACACAAAGGCAAGATTCAACATAAGAGATTTACTAGATCGATTGTGTACTCTAAGTGAGATTAGGGTTGAGAGAAAAAATTATCTCAATGAACCTATGCTCTCCACGACCAAGAGAAGAGAAATGAGAGTGATATCTTATTTTTAGGGAAAAGTGCCCTTTTATAGGGTTGCCCTAAAAATCCCTTAAAGGGTTATTTACCAAAATGCCCTTCCACTAATTAAATCATTAGTGTCCATGATTCCAGAATAAAATCATATCCCAGGTATTGAGCCGTTATTATTTTTATCCTTCAATAATATATACACATTTAAATAGATAACCAATCTTACATATTAAATCCAATACGGGATTGGATCCAGGCAACAACCTTTCCAACAAATTTAACTACTTCGTAAGATTTACCAAAATACCCCTTCGAATGATGAAAATGCCCCTCACATATTATCTTCTTTAGATTGCCTTTTATGTGTGTGACCTAAAGGCTCCTCATCATGCCAGCAATGTGTAATATCACGATCGATATCCAATCAATTGTCTCATTACACACAGCCCGAGATTGACCCCTAGTAAGGCATTAAGGCTATCTAATAGATTCAGATTCAGCGTATTTGCTACCTGTCAACTGTATGGTTACTGTGTAACCAAATCCTTTCATTATCTATTATCTTATCAAGGTTTGAAGCATAGAAGTAATGTTGGCTTCAAGTATAAACCTTCTTGACCTATTCAGATTTGATTATCAAACCAATTGACCATTCGAGCTTTAACTCGATTCCACTGTGGCCACAGATTCCAAGGTCGTTGTCCTTCATCAGAATCTCACCGACATAATATCTCCTGTACACAGGAGTGATGAATCTTTTGTCCATCCACCACAGTCTTGATGTACTTCTTGATGTAGTCAATCACTCCCATACTGATAACCCTCTCAAGATTACGTTTGGTAAGTGTTAAACTACAACAGTAGGTACACACGATGCTCCGGTGATCTCAAGTCTAAGGACTACATGCATAACCATCTGTTAGAGGATGTATTCCATGGACACTAGTGTTACCATTTATATAGAATCTTCTGATGGGCTAGTCTGGTGAACTCATGAATAACAAGCACCCATGTGCCATACCAAGTTGTCACCAAACAACCTTGACATGTGAGATCAGCCACTACCTTCCAGTAGGGTCGTTCAACATTATGATAGTCTTATCATATTATCTATGCCCTAGGTCAAGATAATACTCCAACTATGGACATTTCTAGAATGGCTACCATAAGTGATCATATAGATCTCACAATCAAGACTTATCACTACTTAATTCCCTCGTCATGGTTCAACCACTCTAAGGGCATGTATTAGTAAATATATATGAAATATGCTTTGCATAATATAATCAATGCCTTTTATATATATTGAATATTCATGATCCACAGAGTCAACATACAACAATATGATTGGCTTAGGGGAATCTACACTAACAGTTTTTTCCTTCTAGTAACTATTACCTCATTGGGATCTCTAATCACGGTTGATGGAGGATGTGCCTTCTTAATCCAAGTAGGAGAATCTTTTCTTCTTGAAGTATTTTTCTATGTAATCTCCTCAGTCAGATCAACAATTAGCTCAATCTCATTATCACGCAAAGATGAATCAGAAACAAGTTCATCGCCAAGTTGAGGTCCAATTCCTTTAGCATTCAAAGATGTGTACACCCTCATGGGAGTTCTTGGTTCTCAAGAATCAGGTGTGTTCACACCGTTTTCTTCTATGGGCACACTTGGAGCAGACATTTCACCAATTTCAATTTCTTGTGAGAATTCCAAAAAGTCCTCTGCATCATTAAACACCACATTAATAGATTCTATAATGCATTCAGTATGCATGTTATATATCCTAAATGCTCTACTATTGGAGGAATATCTAAGAAATACCTTCTCATCACTCATTGAATGAAACTAACCCAAGTTCTTTCTATCATTTAACACAAAACATTTACATCCAAACACATGAAAAATAAGAGAGATCAGGTTTTGTACCTTTCCACAGCTCATAAGAAGATTGATTGGTACCTTTTCTAAGGAACACTCTTTTGGAAATGTGACATGTTGTACTTATAGCTCTAGCCCAAAGTCTCTTAGGAAACTTTTTCACATTAAGCATTACCTTTGCCATCTCTTGTAGAACTCTGTTTTTCCTCTCCACCATACCGTTTTGTTAGGGTGTCTTTAGGGTAGAAAATTCATGGGAGATACCCTACATACCACAAAACCTGGCAAAGTTAGTGTTCTCAAATTTGTTCCCATGATCGCTCCTAATTCTCACAATCTTTTTCGCCATGAAACTCTTCTCAACTTGTAACCTTTTCACCAGTTTTTGAAAAGCATTGTAGGAATCATATTTCTCTTTCAAAAAGTCAATCCAAGCATATCTAGAGAAATCATCAACACAAACAAACACATATCTCTTACCTCCTAAGCTCTTAGTTTGCATATGACCCATTAGATCCATATGAAGTAACTCCAACACATTAGAGGTATTGAGATAAGATAAAACTTTATAGGAGTTCTTGGTTTGTTTACCTTGTTGACATGGACCACACACATTACCATTGGGGGGTTCAAGTTTTGGTAACCCTCTAACATCATCCTTTTTTGAGAGCCTTACCAAGTCCTTGAAATTCATATGACCAAGCTTCTCATGCCACAAGTTAGTGCAATCAATCTTAGTGCTGAAACATGAAAGATGGTTAGAGAGAAAAAAATAATTGTCATTAGATCTTTTCCCTTCTAGTAAGGAGATGCCTTCACCATTCAAGACTTGACATTTTTTTCTAAGAAAATTGAACCACAAAGTTCCTATCACAAATCTGACTAATGTTAATCAGATTGGATTTCAAGCCCTCAACAAGCAGAACATCATTTGAAACAGGAAAACTAGGTAGAACAATTGAGCATTTTCCAAGAATCTTACCTTTCTTACCATCACCATATGTAACATGTCTACTATACATGCATTCAAGGTTAGATAAAAGAGATTTATTTCCTATCATGTGTCTAGAGCAACATTATCAAAATACCAAAGATCATCTTGAAATGCAAGTAAAAAGGTATGAGCAACAAAGCAGTTCACATCAGACTTGGGTTTCCATACCCTTATGAAGGAAAAGCCATTCTTAGCATAAGTGCTCACACTAGAGAACAAGTCATGGTTTTCGAGACATTTTTAAATAAGCAATGAACTTAAAACATTTAGGTCTGATGTGACCTTTTCTGTTAAAATGACGAATGGGAATAAATTTCTTTACTTTCATAACTTGTTTCCCAACACCAACATCAACAGGGATTTCAGTGGCTTTAACGAATGTGCGCTCACCAAAAGAGGAAGTGCTAGCACCAGGAATAAATCCCAAACCATACCTATCTTCAAATAACTTTCCTTGCCCAAGTACTTCTTCAAGCTTGATTGAACTTGCATTAAATTTCTCAACAACAACCTTAGCCTCAGTTAGTTCAACAATCATGAAAATAATTTTTTCAAAAAAGATTTTCTTCTCCTTCAACAAGGTTGCATTTTCAATTTTAAGAGATTGCATCTTCTTGACAGCCTTCAACTATTGTTCATAATTTTTGTGATATGCTACTTGTTGTTCAACATAAACATCATTGGAGTTATTAGAAGAGTCACTCTTCTCATCTCCTTGGTTTACTGTAAATGCTAGAATGTTTTCATTGTTAACAGGCTCATCTCCCTCACTCTCACTTTCTTCCTCATCACTCTTACTCAAGGTAGCAACCAGTGATTTGCCCTTCTTCTTTTTCAGGGTGTTAGCACACTCAGATGAGATGTGTCCATACCCTTGACACTTAAAACACCTGATGCCTTTATTTTTCTTTTGAAAATCTTTTTGAAAAGGCACTAGGGTTGGGTTGGTCAGAGTACTTTTTCACAAAAGGTTGTTTGCCATTTCTACCAAAATTTAGCTTTTTCATATCTCTCTTTACGAATTTTGCAAAGTTTTTTGTGAGTTAAGCACATTTTTTATCATCCAAATTACTAGCATCTACATTCTCAAAAGGTTCAGAATCTACCTCATGTTTGAGAGTCAAACCTTTGATCGATTCTAATTGTCCCATCTTTTCAAATTCTTCTCGAAGGTCTCAAGAGAACCAATGAATTCATCAAATATCCATGGAGTCCACGTCATGGCATTCTTCTACAGAGGTCACTTTTGACATGATTCTCTTGGGAAGAGAGTAAAGAACTTTCCTCACAAGTTCAACTTTAGTATAATTTTTTTCCCAAAGCAAAGCACTCATTAGACACATCACAAAGCCTACCATGAAAATCAGTTTTAGCTTCATCTTTATGCATCACTAAATTTTCAAAATCAGTCACAAGTCTTCTAAGTCTATTTTTTTTTAACAGCACTAGTTCCTTCATTTTTTACTTGAAACTTGTCCAAGCATCCTTTGCTAGCTCACAGCTAGTAATGACTTTCATTTGATTCACATTTACAGCATTTAAAATAGCATGAATAGCTTTTGAGTTATGATTGGCAAGATCTAACTTAGCATTTGTCCATTCACCAATTGGTTTTGGTCTAGACACTTCATTTTCGACAATAACATAGGCAGTCCAACATTCACAACAGAGACCCATACTCTTTCATCAATGGACTTTAAAAAAGCACATATTCTTTGCCTCCAAGTATGGTAATTAGGTCTTTTTAACAAGGGTGGTCTGTTAGCAGACCCTCCTTCACTAAAGAAGTTCATGATAGCAGATGTGAGCATAGACAAATAGATGTTCACACACAGAGGAAAGTAGAAAATACCAGAAACACAACAACAGATGAAGTTCAAACCGACAAACACAACCAAATGGGTGAGGATCAACTAAAATAAATAATCAGAACATGCTCTGATACCACTTGTTAAAGTTAATAATCTCTAGTCAATGTTTAGGTACCCATTTTTAAAGCACAGCACAAATGATTTTACCATGTTGATTAAATATTATCAAGTTAAGTATGAATCAACAAACATAAGCATGAAACGTAAAGAGCACAAGCATATACATGGTTTAGCTAAAACCACTATTAGCCTACATCCATGGGACCTTGTCTAGATCGAAGCTAATCCACTAAAGCATCAAACATTACAAGAACAATCCAAAGTTAAATTTAGATATAGCAAAGTAAAACCCCTTGTTCTACGATACACTAAACTTCACCCTCTGATTTCCTTAATGATTTGTCACACTTGGATTACTTCACACTAGGAACACTCATGGACAAGCTTGAGCTCCTCCCTAGTTTTAAACGCTAAAGACATGCTCTAACTTCAGCAATGGAACCATGTTCCAATCGCCATTCAACAAAGATGATAGACAATATGATTTGAGCACAAATACATAAAAAGAACCTGACCAAGAATAAAAATCTCTGAATAAATTTAGAGCACAAACAAAATGAATATTCAGGTTAGTTCAAAGTAGACGCAAGAAAGAAGATGATAAAGAGAAATTTCTTGTTAAAAAATTCTTGCCAAGTCAACAGACAAAGGCTGACATATGTTAGTCTAAAAGAGGAAAGGTTTCCACCAAACTTTTGGGACCACTATTGAAAAGGGAAAAACAAATTCAATGGACCACTAGTGGGTTTTAAGACAACTTTAAGTTGTCCTCACACCAGCATATCAGACAAGAAAAAATATCTCAACAGATAATGAAAATACGCCACTTGGCAAAATGAGTCAAACATGCAGATGCTTGCACAGAAGAATGATGTGTGCACATATTTGAATAAAAAAGCAACATGCATAAGTCTGACATAAGTGTGCAAATACAAAAGCTTGTGCACACATTGTAACATAAAATGCAACATTCATAAGATTGACATTAGTGTGCAAACACAAAATGCCTATGCACACACCTTTGTAACACAACATGCATAAGTTTGTCATCAGTGCACAAACATACCACAGCTATGCACACACCATAAGTTTGACACAAATATCAACATCTTCATTCTTCCTATTGCATATGATTGATTAAAGGATGTTTTTTATGCAACTTATTGCCCACATGTAGAATTCATCATTCGAGAAGTGGTGGAAAACCGATTCCAATCTAATTAATCTATTACTGCAACTTTGCTTCACATGTAGTAAGCCCTTTTTTGAGATGTCTCCATTATATATATATATATATGCTCGATCTGTTTTTCTAAGTACCATTTAGTTGAAGTCAAAGAGATTACTAAGATTAATTGATGATATACAAATAAATAAATAAACATTATATATATAATGTAAGTGATAGATAAGAATTAAGAGAAAATGTTATTTAAATTATAGGTAATTAAATATTCAACAATTAATACTTTTTTCAGTGACTGACTTGAAATTTTCCAAATTGTTTTAGGGTTGCGACTTGCGATGCATCACTTCTTTGAAAACCAAGCCAAAAAGAAAAAGAACCAGAGAAACTTGTACCACCAAACAAGACCGTAAAAGGATACGAACTCATTAATAAAGCCAAAGAAAAGCTAGAGAAAGAGTGCAACTCAACCGTTTCATGCACAGATATTATCGCTGTCGTAACCCATGACCTAGTGGAACTAGCCAAAGGACCCAGATATGAAGCTCCCATAGGAAGGCACGATGGGCTAGAACCTAAAGCTTCTCAAGTTAACATGCCATCACCAATAGTCCCTATTCCTCAGCTTGTGGAACTTTTCAAGGACAAAGGCTTTTCTGCAAGAGAAATGGTAACCCTTTTGGGAGGCCACACCGTTGGTATAGCACATTGTAGTAATGTGAACACGGATACAATGACTATGGATTTTCCAATCTAGCTAATGACTACTTGTGCCTCGGGTCCTAATAAAACTGTAGACTTGGACCAAGGATCCCCTGAGGTTGTTGATAACGAGTTCTACACCTCGATTTCTTTAGGGAGAGGGGTATTGAAGCTTTACCAGGGATCTTCCTTTCCATGGGCTTATACTGTTGTGTCTCAATATAGAGAAAAATTGGAAGTCTTTCAGGCTGATTTTGCAAAAGCTATGATCTAATTGGGAACAGTTGGTGTTCTTGTGGATGGTGAAGGAAAAATGAGGAACCAATGTTGGGCTTTCAATAATTAAAACTAATGGCGCTTATTCATGGACATTCACGGCTTTAGAAGATTTTCTGAATTTTGTTTGTTCAATTTGTTTAATATATATATATTTTTTTACAATTTCATTTATTAATTTCATCCAATTTATTGTGCTCAAATGTATCGAAAGTTGTTGAAAAGGCAGTAAATATACCCTATCAAGCAAGACATGGGAAAAAGCTTGGTCAGAAACCCAAATGCTCATCAACCCAGAAAAAGGAAATTGAGAAATAAATTTTATGTATTTTGTAGTTGAATTTTATTTTTTGTGTGTGTGTGTGTGCATTGATTGTCATATGCCATTCTAAAGATGTGATTGTCAAACAAAGAAAGGAGATATTTTAATTCTGTCACGATAATGTTATGTCTATGTCATTTATTGGATAAATACACCCATGATGAAGGGGTGTGAGAAGTGGAAACTGCCAAAGGCAGTTTCTCATGAACCGTTCCCATATAAAAGGAAGGTTTTTTCTTTTAGATAATGTTACTCATTGTCACTCTAAAAAACAAAAAAGAAAATACGCTCTCTCTCTCTAGAATTTGGAAAAGAGAATTTCACTTCGTGGTTTTTCTTCCAGATTACCTTTGTTGCTTCAGAGATAAGGAAATGAGGTATTTATGCTGTGTTAATTCATTGTAGTTCATTTATATACAAATGTGATTGCAATGGTGACTATGATCTTGGGATTATGTTAGGATATATGTTATTCTATTTTATTTCCAACATTGGTATCAGAGTCGTGTTCATATTGTTTGACATTCATATTGTTATGTTGAAACATGTTATTGGTTTATCAAATACAGTTCTGATTTTTTCAAATTTTGTACGTAAAAAGTTGTCTTTTTGGATAATTAGACCATTAAATTCCTTATGAAATTATGAAGAAAATGGTTTTTGAATCATAAAAAATGGAGTTAAAATGACTTAGATATGCCTTTTTGAAGTTTCGGGTTGCGTATGGGTTGATTTCCGGGTCGAGTACCCAGTTGCGGACCGGACGAGAGGTTGAAGAGCGAGAAACCGACATGTCATTTTTGATCCAGCCTTCTGAATGACATGTCGTTTTTTTTTCTGTTTTACTTCTTTTTGAAAAAAAATTCAATAAACGTGGTTGGTGAGACTTGAACCCAAGTCTCCATGGTTGAAGCCCAATTCCCTTACCATTGGGCTAATTTTGCTTTTGTGTTAACTGTATTCACAAGCCCAATATACTCCTATTCGGCCCAACCCATAACCAAAATAAAAATGGGTCAAGTTGACTCATGGACCCGACCCAAATGAACAAACGGGTTAGTCAAACCTGACCCATAAGGTCAAACGGGTCAGTCAAACCCGATCAACACCCGACCCGCAAGTCAACAAGGTCAACGGGTCAAACTCGGGTCAGGATTGACCTGGTTTAATGTGGGACGGGTCGAACCGACCCGACTTTGTGTGAGCACGTGAAGCACCCTGTCGACGCGTGGTCGCTTCCGGGAAGCGCGTGGAAGCTCCTGCCGGTGCGTGGGAGCATGTGGAAACTCCTACCGGTGCGTGAGGGCACGTGGCCGCTTCCGGGCAGCGCGTTGGGGAGCGTGATTGCTCCTGCCGGCGCGTGGGTGCGCGTGAAGTATTCTAAATTTTTTTCTTTTGCTGTAAGGAATAAAAATGAATACTTGGTATATTGTTATGAGTCTAATTTTGTTATTGAACCATAAACACGTATACATATTATTTATCAAATAAAGGTTGATAAATAAATAGTTTTTTTTGTATTTGTTACAAAAAAAATGTTACGTTATAGACGTGCAATGGTTGCTAGAACACCCGCTCAAAGGGAAAGGGTTATGAACATGATTAGAACTCTACAAACTCACACATTGATTTTAAGGAACACAGAGGATGAGTTGGTGCAACTCGTAAATCATTTCATTCATGTGAATGAAAAGATTCAGGAAATTGTTTGGATAGGGGGATTAAAGGAAGATGAGTCGAAATATCAAGTTCTAAGAGAGACTCTTGGTTACCCTAATCTCGTTGGTCTCCTTGATATGGTTTGGACCAAGCTGAAAGTTCATAACTTTAAAGAAGACAATAAAAATTACAGACGTTTAGTCAACAACTATATCAAGGAGTACATAGATTAGGGTGCAAAAAAAAGACAGATGGTGCATCTATAGGAGTCTCCACTCGTAAAGGACATCACAAGAAACTGGGAGTTCCCCTGCCTAGGGTTAATTACAAGTTAGATAAAGACCTTAGGATAAGGATTATTAGATCCTTCCCAGTTTTAGGAATGTGGCTGTACACTTAATTTTTTTTGTTGTTTTGGAATTTGTTTGTTTTAATTTTAGTACAAGTTGAATTCTATTTACATAATGGAATTAGTTTTATTTATTTATTTATTTTATTTTATTAAAATTTTATGTGAATTTATGTTGATTTATATTTATATAATTGTGTCTAAATATAATTTTGGAATTGCAATTAATTATATCTGTCATAATTGGAAATTAGAATTTTGGATGATGATTGTTGACATTGTTAACTTTTGATTCCAAATCTAATATACAATTATTATTGGTATAATTAATTAAATGTATATGTATGTTCCGAGCATTGAACAACATGCATTATCCAACGTGTAATTTTGTTTAGAAATGGCATCTGCATCTAAGAACATTGTCGCCGAACTTAACAAAGGAGAAAAATTTAACGGCGACAATTATGAGATATGGAGCATGAAAATCCAATATGTTTTGGAAGAACAAGAGGTTCTTGAAGCTCTTACTACAACCATGGAAGAGCCTGAAGAAGGAGTCACGGCTCAACATAGACAAGACCATGCAGCTTATGACATATGGAAGAAGAAGAATTCCACTGCTCGCATTACTTTGTTGAGCAGCATGGACAATGATCTCATGAAAAAGTACCGGGATTACGAATTAGCAAAGGACATGTGGTCCGCACTTGCTACAAAGTTTGGCGGTACGTCCATTACCAAACTCCGGTCACTTACTATCAAGTTTGACACATATAAAAAGAAGTCTGAACATACTATGAGAGTACATTTACGACATTTGTCAAACATGATAAGTGAATTAAGAGATGTAGGTCATGTCTTAACTGATGAACAACAGGTTCAAGCTGTCATAAGGTCATTGCCTCAAAATTGGGAACATATGAAAATACACCTTACCCACAATGAGGGCATAAAAAATTTAGAAGATGCCATACGCCATTTGGAACTGGAAGAAGATCGCCTTAATGTGAGTAAGGCAAATACTGATGTGTATATGGCTGGTTCCAGTTCACATGGTGGGAAGGGATTTAAACGTAAATTCCAAGGTGGATCCCAAAGAAAAGGCAATACTGAAAAGGCTCAAGGGAAGAAGAGAAAATTCTTCAAACACGGAAAAGGAAAGCATCCTACCAGGAAGAGGAATATGGCAAAGGTGAAATGCTATAATTGTGGTAACAAGGGACATTTTACTCGTGATTGTAGCAAGCCAAAGAAGGTAAATTACATATTTGAACAAGTAAGTTATATAAATGTTTCCAGTTCTATTTTTCTAACTGAGTCTCATCCTTTGTGGACTGTAGATTCAGCAGCAACAGAGCACATAGCAAAAGACAGGAGTGCTTTCGTGGAGTTTCGACGAATACCACAGGAGACAAAATGGATATATGTAGGTAACAATTCAAAAGTGGAAGTTAAAGGGATCGGCACATTCAAATTGATCATGCATGGAGGTCGAATCCTATACCTACATGACGTGTTATATGCACCCGATATTCGTCGAAATTTGATTTCCGTGTTAGAACTTGTTAAACTTTGTTTTAATTTAAATTTTTCCAATACTAGTGTCCATTTATTTTTGGACACAACATACTATGGTTATGGTTATTTTTCCAATGGTTTTATAGTACTTGATGTTGCTTATAATAATAGTAATGTTTGTTTTTCCTTTATTACATCTTCTAATAATGATGATGTGAATGTATGGCATGCAAGGCTTGGCCATATTGGCTAACAACGAATGAATATACTAGCAAGAGAAGGCTTGTTAGAATCCTTAACAAAAGTAGACTTGACTACTTGTGAACATTGCCTGGCTGGAAAAACAGCAAGAAAACCATTTGGAAAAGCGATAAGAGCTGAAGTTCCATTGCAACTAATTCATTCGACATATGTGGTCCAATGAATGTGAGGGGTAGACATGGGGCTGTTTATTTCATCACATTTATAGATGATTTCACTCGATATGGTTATGTTTTCTTGATTTCTCAAAAATCAGAAGCTTTAGAATGCTTTCAAAAGTTTAAAAACTTAGTTGAGAATCAATTAGATAAAAAGATAAAAGTTATTCAAACTGATCGAGGACGTGAATATTTATCTGATCAATTCAGAAATTTTTGTGATGAAATGGGAATAGAACGTCAATTAATTATTCCCAGAACTCCGCAACAAAACGGTGTTGCAGAATGGAGAAACAGAACCCTACTTGAGATGGTGAAGTCTATGATGGCACAAGCAAACTTGCCCATCACCTTTTGGGGTGATGCCTTATTGACTGCCACATATATCCTCAATCGAGTACCATCCAAATCTATTACTACTACACCATATGAGTTATGGACAAATCGAAAACCCGATTTGAGTCGTCTAAAGCCATGGGGATGTGCTGCCTATGTTCATGATCCTTCCCATAAATATGAAAAATTAGGTCCAAGGGGGAAGAAATGTATCTTCATAAGATATTCAGAACATTCAAAGGGATACGTCTTCATAGGAGAATAAGAAAGTGGTAGCATCACTGAGTTTGAATCACGAGATGTCACATTCTTAGAAACCGATTTTCCTAAAAAGGGCGAAATAGGTAAAGACTTGTTTCTATATGAAACATAAGACCAAGGCAATTCATTGCCGACAATCGATTGGTTATACTTCATCCCGGGTGGGGAGCAATATGGAAGTTGATGAATCGGGCCAGATCCTCCATCATTCCCTACTAGCGATCCAACTATGATAGCTGGTCCAAGTGGGAGTAACACCAATCAATCTCCAATACGTCGATCAAACAGGAAACAAGTTCCATGTCGACGATTTGAGATTGAGGGAGAAATTTTTCTAGTTACTCCACAAGATGACGAAGAGCCAAGGAATGTAAATGAGGCTCTCAATTGCCCTTCTAAGAAAAAATGGATGAAAGCAATGAAAGAAGAATTGGAGTCTATGAAATCAAACCAAGTATGGAAATTGGTTGATTTACCGAAAAGACGCAAAGCCATTGGGAACAAGTGGGTTCTCAAAATCAAGCGTAAAGCTGATGGCAGTATTGAAGATACAAAGCTCGCTTAGTCGCGAAGATGTATACACAACAAGAAGGAATAGATTATAAAGAAACTTTTTTACCTGTTGTGCGGTTTACCTCAATCCGACTTATTCTAGCTATAGTTGCTAGCATGGATCTTGAATTGCATCAAATGGATATAAAGACTGCTTTTCTCAATGGAGAATTACAAGAAGAAATCTATATGGATCAACCAATAGGTTTTATTAGAGAAGGTCAAGAACACAAAGTGTGTAGACTTTTAAAGTCAATTTATGGCCTCAAGCAGTCCTCAAGATAGTGGTATATTCGATTTCATAATGCGATAATGTCGTATGATTTCAAAATGATAAATGAAGATCATTGTGTGTATACAAAGAGATCCAATAACAAATTTGTTATATTATCATTATATGTTGATGATATACTTATAGCTGGAAATGATAAGGGATTTTTCAATGAAATCAAAGGATGGTTATCATCTCATTTTGAGATGAAAGATATGGGTGAAGCTGCATATATTCTTGGAGTCAAGATTTCAAGAGATCGCTCAAGAAAATTAGTATCTCTTTCATAAGAACCATACATTAAGAAAATTTTTGAACGATTTCATATGCAAGATTGTAAACCCATTGACAACCCTATCGCGAAAGGCGAGACTTTAAGTCTTAAAATGTGTCCAAAGACTCCACAAGAAAAGGAACAAATGAAGAATGTCCTTATACAAGTGCTGTTGGAAGTCTCATGTATGCCATGATGTGCATTAGAGCCGACATCTGTTATGCAGTTGGGTTGGTAAGTAGATACCAGTTCGACCGCCCAGGACAAGCACATTGGAAAGCAGTAAAGAGAATCTTAAGATATCTAAAAGGGACAGCTGGTTTCTCATTATGTTATCAAGGAAATGATTTACACTTGAGAGGCTACACCGATGCTGATTGGGGAGGAGATTTAGATGAAAGGAAATCTACTTCTAGATATGTTTTCTTACTAAATGGTGGGGCCATATCTTGGAGCAGTAAGAAACAATCATGCATAGCCTTATCTACAATGGAGGCTGAGTTTGTAGCATTTTCAGCTGTAGTGCAAGAAGCCGTTTGGTTAAGACGGTTCAAGAATCATCTGGGAATAATTAATGTTGCTATTGAACCAGTAAGAATAAACTGTGATAGTCAAGTAGCAAAAGCATACACTAAGGATCCCAAATATCATGGTAAAACGAAACATACAGATATCCAATATAATTTTGTGCGAGACTTGGTGGCACAAAAGGAGGTGAACATGAAGTACATATCTACGCATGACATGGTTGCGGATCCATTCACAAAGCCTATACCAAGAGATATTTTCAATAGACATGTTAGATCTCTAGGCTTACGTAGGTGTTGAATGTATTTATACTTTGAGATTTCCCAAAATTGTTCACATTTGTCTTATCTATATTAAATAACAATATTGTCAATGCTCAATTTAGATTATTGTGGAATATACATGAAGAAGTATATATATATATATATATATATATATATATATATATATATATATATATATATATATATATATATATATATATATATATATATATATATATATATATATATATACATATTAGTTATGTAAATATTATATATATGTGTGTATTTTGAAAAGCATGTGGATACTAAAAGATTGGCCTTCTCACAGCAATCGCCTCCATTACTTCGTAGGAATGGAGATGAGACGATTTTAAGCTTATTATCTAGGTGATAATAGAGAGCCAAGCTTAAAATGTTTAACGTCACCTAGAAAATAGAATTAAAATAATGTCATAATGAAATGTGACCACAAGTGATAAATGATCACTTTATCTGTCTAATTGCCAGATTAGAGTTCTGATGAATTAAAAGTATGTAAAGTGAACTCAAGTTAGACATTAGGTATGTCTGAACTAAAATCTGTATAGCATTTACAAGAAAAGAGACATGCACTCCATGGGAAATGAGGAAATGTTGTAGCATGTGATTCATACCACATGTGCAAAACATTGACCAAAGGGGTAGTGAAAGTCAAAATCTCAACTTTAACATTGTGTGAGACCTTGAGTTTTTTTATGAATAAAATCTCATAGAATACCCTTATTACTCTATTCTATTTCTTGAAAACTTCATTTAATGATTGCTATCTTAGAGTGTTACCAAAGGATTAAGATAAATTCAATCTACTGGGATATTCTAGAAAAGCAAGTTAAATGAAAGTTGCAAGAATCGAGAAAAGAGGAAGATTACGATTTTGAATTATTACATTATAATCACGTGTATTCATTGGTCGACCAATTATGTTTTACTTTCATGTAAAGATAGAACATAATTATGAATACAACGGATATATTTTGTAAATGAGATTGTTAGATAAATGTGATAAGTAATCTAGGGTATTGCATACAATATACAACCTGAGTTTCACAATTCGAGAAGTTATATACTCATAACAGATATATGACTAACGTGCTCTCGAAGTATGCCTGGTCACACGGCATATTTACTAAAGTATGAACCTTAAAGAAGCACAGAGAGAGAAAGTCCCATCATGTGGGAGTGGGAGATATTGGATAAATACACCCATGATAAAGGGGTGTGAGAAGTGGAAACTGCCAAAGGCAGTTTCTCACGAACCGTTCCCATATAAAAGGAAGGTTTTTTCTTTTAGAAAATGTTACTCACTGTCACTCTCAAAAACGAAAAAGAAAATACGCTCTCTCTCTCTAGAATTTGGAAAAGAGAATTTCACTTCGTGGTTTTTCTTCCAGATTACCTTTGTTGCTTCAGAGATAAGGAAATGAGGTATTTATGCTGTGTTAATTCATTGTAGTTCATTTATATACAAATGTGATTGCAATGGTGACTATGATCTTGGGATTATGTTAGGATATATGTTATTCTATTTTATTTCCAACATCATTTTTCATTAAACATTTA